>JH153047.1:181992-219755 GCA_000226015.1 Mnemiopsis leidyi
AAGGAGGTAGCACTCTTTAAGTATAAGAGATGACTGGTTTACTCTAGAGAAGGAGGTAGCACTTCTTTAAGTATAAGAGATGACTGGTTTACTCTAGAGAAGGAGGTAGCACTTCTTTAGGTATAAGAGATGACTGGTTTACTCGAAAGAAGGAGTCAGCAAATGACGGTGAATGTTCGACGTACAATGTGAACTAATAGCGGACTGCCATGCTGTATCCAGCAGCAAACAAGCCCAAAACGAAAATACAGACGAGTAATTTCAAAGTTCAACCCTTGGCTTCGATGAAGGGAGATTAAGTAATTATAATGTACGTCCGCAAATACATCATGGTTTCTGCAAAATATGCAATTGACATTTAGTTGTCGATGTACAACTATATAAGCAAGGTCTCTGGCTACAAAGTGGTGTTGATTGCAGCTTCTTTACTAAAATTCTACGCCCATTTCGCGGAGTATAAGCTTATGATATGCAAGACCATATCAAAGATCATCAAAGATAACGTCTTCGAAAAGCACAAAGATCAAAGTGCTAGAATAATGTGAGCAATTCTATCAGCTCGTCATTAACAATGCACTTCTTTGCGAAAAAACAAATACGGCAAACTTAAACACCAAATACGTAGGCTCTGGTGTTGAACACAGTTCAAAAAGCTTCACTGAAGTACACAGTGAGGTACAAACTGTAGACACAAGGGTTAATAAAGATTACTACATTCAATTTGCACCATTAATTATAATTATAGCACTAAAGTAGCAGTTAATTAATGCAAAGTGATGGGCTACCACGGCATAGGAAGGACAAGCATGGCAGATACAATATAAAAGTTGCGAGAATTACCGTAGACCGACAGACCAAGACCGATCCTTCTAAATCATTCACCATCAATGTTTTTGTTCCTTTGTTGGTTCAATTAACCCGCTAACCAATAACAACACCGGAAATAATGAAACCGGCCAATCGGGGAGAAGGAAATCGTCCGCTGGCCAATGAGTGTGGACCAAGAAATCACGAATAAAATTAGACCAACGCTTTGGCCTGCAACTGAGTGTATTCCCACCAATTATATAGATTTTGTAACCTTCCTCCGGAACGACACGGTAAAAAAGTAAGCTCTGACAACATCTGTCATCCACTGAGATCACGCCGTCAGTAGTACTACTACATACACTTTATATCAGTTGTTTACGGGGATAAAAAGTCGATATCTATCTCTCCTACCCCGGCTCTGAGCTCAACTTATCAAGTTTAACAGTTCTCGCCCGACGTTGTCTTAAAGAAACGTTAAACAGGTAGAGTAGTGAGGGTTCGGGGCAGGCTGGGTGAGGATTAGTCGGGTTTCTGGGAAGCTTGTTTAAGCAGCAAGTTAGAGAGGGTAGCGAGCTTCCTCAGCTCGTTTTCCAGTGACCATTCGGAGTTGGGGAACTTGTGGGGTATCGATTGGTGATTACAAGGAGAAACCCTTGATGGGTTTACAGTTGTTTCAAAATCGTTTGGACGTCAAGAAGCAAGGAAAATGATGACGGCTTTTGGGTTTTTGTTTTAAATAGGTTTTCATAGCACTAGCAGGTGTTGTGTGATTTTTGGTCAGATGACAACCTATGAACTTAGCACATCGCTGGAAAAAAT
Source organism: Mnemiopsis leidyi (assembly GCA_000226015.1). Classification (NCBI taxonomy): domain Eukaryota; kingdom Metazoa; phylum Ctenophora; class Tentaculata; order Lobata; family Bolinopsidae; genus Mnemiopsis; species Mnemiopsis leidyi. The sequence goes on from JH153047.1 coordinate 183,622, forward strand.
TGACTTATGTTTCCCTAAAATTACTCTAACCTTAATCGTTTCGTCGCAAAACAGGTCTAGAAAAAATGCCAAATAATTTTCGTAGACCGATTATCTCTGTAATTGTGACGGACAAGCGTGTCAGTTGATATGAGAGATATCAACAAATCCTTGCAAGTTCGAATTCGAAAAAGGATAGACGTAATTCAGACTGTTAGCCCGATACACTTGGTTTGGTAGGAGAGCGTGGTATTTTTTATAGAATCCGGTATCTCAGTTTCTGTAAAGAAAACTAGTTTTTGGCATGAATAATACCAAATTTCATTTATGAAAATATTCAGAGAGAGAAATGAATGGGATGTGTGAAAGGAATCACATTTAAAATTATACTAGCTGTAAATTGTAATTGTTTTCGATGTTAAATACCACTATAATACTGCCTTTTTTAAGTGTTAGAAATAGAATGATCAAATGAATGAGTTTAACGATTGGTCTCTGTCTATTGTGTATTGGCACTAAAATGTACATAGTTTCCATTTAGTAGCCCTTCTCAGCTTAGAGATTGTCCTCAAGTTTTATATTTAAGTAAATAACGAACATTTAGTTTTTTTAAATTTAGCACTTTCGAAAAATACTGATAACAGCAATATATAAATGAACGAAAATTAGAACTGTAAAATAGGAGAAACGGTTTTACAATGAGTAAACGATTTGGAAAAACACGGAAATAGTTAATAGGTAAATAAATGTGGATAAAGAAATGTAAGAAAATATCAGTAGGTACATACTACATACATATGTTAATCAATAGTAAAAATGAGTATTTATAATCGGTATTCAGTATCTGAAAACTCAATGGTAGATTAAAAAAGTGTCAAGAATACGTGCTTGCCATTCAGAAAATAAGACATACTATTTCATTAAGTATGTATGTGTTAAACCGTACGATCAAAACAAATTCAAGATTCTAAAGAATAAAATAGATAAAATATGAAAAAATAAATAGTCTAAGTGAACAAATGTTTAATATTTTGAAGGACAAATAAAAATAAAAAAACAAGAAACGTGAAATGATTCCTGAACAGCCTGGGTTACCTCACACCAACACTTTAACAAGAAATGAGCCCCACCAAGTCGACCGGTCTTGAACGTGACTTATTCCACCCCAATAACGGCAAACTTCCATTTCTTAACTCAAGCTTGAAGACCATCAAACTGCTTTGGACTTCATACTTCTTATGTGAAGCCGGCTTGGCTCGAGTCGATAAGTTTTTTTCTAATTTCTATTGCATAACGTGACTTATACGTCGTATTGTGTCAATCTGTCAATCTGTCAAATATATCAGTCTGTTGGCAAATATTTTGTATGGTACATTTTTGCCAGTTACGAATTTTCAAGCCATTCTTATTTATCGGTTCGTAGATTCAAATTCTAAAAACGATGACAAAGAAAAATTTTACATGTAAGTGTTGGCTGATCGAGCTTTAGTCGAAGCTCTTCACGATTATTGTGAGATGAGTCTTGAGAAGCTGACCAACGATTTAACTTAGTTTTATATATGGGCCGATGACATTAATAAAGTTAAAACTTTGGCAAAGGGAAAGTTTAACATTCGAAAACTGTTTTAGTTCCTCCTATTCGCTGACAAATCGGCCGGATGTCAAACCAATCCACTTCGCAAAGAAATGATCATCTCTCAAATTTTCTCCCAAAGTCGTAAATTTCCTACTGGAAGATCAACTTCGTTAGTATGATCTCCCTAAAATCTAGATATCCCGTTACAAGTAACGATGTGAAAGTGCCCCTGAAGCAATCAAGATTTCCTGATCTTCTTAGCTTCGACTTAAGCTCATTAAGATCACGTGATTCTGTCGTCATATCCAAGCAAAATGTTTCCGGGTTCCTTCAAATTTCATGTGACGATTGAACAGATTCGTCGAACTTCCAAAATTTGTGTTATCTTAATGTCACGAATGTGACGATCACATACTTTTTTATCATGGCTGATTTCACTCCCATGTATAAAAGCTAAATACCACGTGAAAAGCTCATTTAGCCAATCAAGAAGCAGGCCAATTGTTCACTCTAATTGTTTTGTCTAGAGAGGGTCAGAAATTTTTGGAAGCGATACAGAAAATCACAAAGCAGGCTATCTGCACTCTGCAGGCTAGACTGGAATTCCTCGTATCGCAGTCTAGTTATAAAACAGTAAAAAAATTGAGGCGGCAACTCTACAAGCTACTCTTAGCATATTCGGAACAGATATTCAAATCGACATCATAAAAAAGACATGAAAATGGCGTTAAACAGACGGAACAATAGAAATATTAGGCGGACGTCCAATAACCAATAAACGCATCCAAAATTCATGAAGCTGTCTGGAAAATAAACGAGTTAACGATGAGAAATTCGAAAGTTAGGGAAAGTTGAACGTCGGAAATCGAGTTGTTTTATGCGGCGCAGCATTTCCGAGTCTATTATAAACGCGGCAGCGCTGGTTCATGGTTGGGAGACTTTCGTTTCCACCGAGTGATTAACCAAAATTGGGTTTATAGATCACGCCTCTTTTAATCAACCCGATTACCTAACCTAAATCAGAATTTGAAAGGCCAATGACCGTTGCTCCATGAGGCTAATCCAACTGGCATTAATTTTCCCATCAAACAAAATCAACAAAATGTCGAGTATCCACAAAATATCCAACTTTAATAACGCCGTAATAACGGAAACTAATTCTGGACTTGTAGCAGCAACTTGTTATCGACCAGTTAATAAAACGTGTCCTGAGAGTCGAATTATAAGATGGGAATTTGGGAAACCTCTGAGTGCGAAATGTCTGAATCTATCCCTAAACGCACCTAACGTTGTCTGCCTTAGCGTTGTGGAACCGGGAAAAACATCGTTCTCTCTTACCATGAGGAATCGGTCGAAGATAGTGAACATGGCGAAGAGGAGGGTGTCGAGGGAGAGCGGGAAAACGTAACTGAGAAATAAGACAGACAGGGCTGTTGAGGAGGTATAGTCACACGTGCAGCAGGCAGATTGAAATGGAGCTGCGAGGATTGACGCACACTTGTGCCGCATAATATATGATGTGTTTATTAAGCGGTACTGCGGCTCGATTAATTAATTAGTAAACGGTTCGTGGCAGTTACTTGCTCGGACCCTGGTTAACGGAAGGGTTCAGAGTAAGCGGACAAGACATCGATGAACCAGGAGGGCAGCAGAAGTAAATATCATGAGCTTATGAGCATGACAGACATATTCGAAATAAAGTGGGTTGTTCTTAGCACGAATCACAGGCGGTTGATGTTGTTGGCTTGGCTTGAGGTGGCCGGTAGATTTTTGGGGCTCCTGATTTTGGGCCCTAGATAATTGGATCAACGAAATATTGAAGATCCAGATTTAGATGGCAACGTTGAAAATTCAGCTAGCGAGGAAATGAGAAGATTTTGTCAAAATATTCAATCTTATTATTGATCTATATGTCCACAAGGCACAATTTATCTTATTCCAAATTAGATATCAAAGACCGACCAAAACGTCTGAGCAGCTGAGCTGATGAACGGAGTTGTGTTTCTGCAAAAACATATCACGTCGAGAAAGAACAAGAGTTAAACTACCTGGGAAGAGCTTTGATGAAATATCAACACCACTTACTGAGTTAGAGGAGAAATTTAATCACAAAACTCTGATACAGTTGACAGATTTTCTTTTTCGGGGGTTTTTGTCGGCCCAGAGAATCCTCAGGTAGAAACTTTACAAGCACAATTATCATTATCACATAATTGCGATATAATGCAGATAATCAATTGTACTGAATTAAGATAATTTACTTGTTAATTAGTTAAAAGAGAATATCAATCATAGGACGTACATGCAGATTTAGGACCGAAAAATGTTGCATTTCTTTCTAACAGTTTTAGTCATGATATGTATCTAGACCGCAAATAAACTGATAATAAAAATTGTGGAGAACTTAATATTTCACTAAAATCAAACTGTTTAAGGTCACGGGAAAAGTGCTGTGCAGGACATCAGGTTTTTTCTCATGATTAAAACAAAGTGGGTACAAAGAAAGCCCCCGGACAAACCAATATACTCACGTTATAAGCAGCGTCCTTGCTACTCCTCTCCCCCAATATCCTATGCGCTACATTCTCCAAGGTGTGGTTAATCTGGATGGAGTACCTCTTCATGTGTCCCACAACCCCCTGCTCAGGAGGTCTCGCCGGCTCGGACCCCTTCCTCAGACTGTGAAAAGTTGGGGTATCAATACTGAAACCGTTGTCGTTCTCACATTGTCTCCCGATGTTGGGGGTGGAAGTGGCGTGTCTCTTGACCCTCATCCCATAGGGCTCGCAGGTGGCAGCTCCATTGTGAAGGACAGTCTCTTCCAGGATGGTGCCATCACACGGCTTGAAGTTGCAAAACTGCTTCCCCAGGGAAACCTTGTGTTTCATCTTGACGGGCCGAGTAGGCCGAGTGTACCTCCCTGTGGGACTCTGCTCGGGGTTGGAGAAGGTCCTGGTGACGAGATCTCGGTCAGGAACACTCAGATGTCCGGAGAGGGCAGGGTCGGAGAACGAGTTGTTGGCACAACTCAGTGGGTCGGAGAATGTGTGGTTGGCGATAGGAGCGGACATTGGGACGGGCTTGACCCCGTTTGTCTGATCCCGTCCCAACTCCAATGTCAGGTCTGCCGCGTCATGGGAGATAAAGTCGGTACTCCGAGCTCGGTTTTGCAGGACAGTGAGGATGGTTGGAGGTAGTTGCACCACGTCCGGACATGATCCGCGTCTAAAAGTACTCATGGTGTCTGGAGCACTTTTACTTTAAGTCTGTAGTTTCTGATCTTGGAAATCTTGATACCTGATAATCTTTACTCGTGGTTGAACTTAGAGACGTTTCTGTTAAACTTCAAGATGTTTCTCTACACTCACGGTACTCATTGCTGGTTATTGCATCTTCTTTCTTACATGGTCACTCGACACCTTATAAGAATCGATTTAAACCGAATAGAAATATTAGTAAAGAGACAAAGGGTGGGACTACGCAATATTATCTGTCTGTCGATGGGGTGCACAGTTCGCTATAATCATGATAATGGTCTACATTTAAAAGGCGAACGCTTGTACAGTTCTCTACAATGGCCAACAAATGAAAGGCGGGGCAAATGGTCGAGCGTACATTGTCAAGCGTGGAGCAGCAACTGTTACCCCTGCAAACCAACTTTGTGGCGGAGCCGGCAGTTCAGTAATTGCGGAGGAGCTCACACAGCAAGTATGGTGATCCCTCTAAGCGCTGTACGAGTCAAATAACAATTTAGACGGTGTTTGAGCAGGCAGCTGATTTGTATAATATGTAATTGTAAGTCTAATTACCCTGCTGAGGTGAACAGTTGCGGTTTAAAAGGAGGGTGTCCGCCAAGGGCGAACCATGAGGACGGACCCGCGAAATAAGGAGGTAGGAGGAGAACACCAGGATATTATCTTGATCTCGTTAAGAGTGTCTTGTGCCAGTCACGTGATAAAAATCGTTTATCGTTTACAGTTATCATGGTAGAATTAAGATAAAAATTGTGAGAAGAAATGGACGAGATAAGAAATGGACGAGATAAGAAATGGACGAGATAAGAAATGGACGAGAAAGAAATAGGAAATGGACGAGATAAGAAATGGACGAGATAAGAAATAGGCGAGATAAGAAATGGACGAGATAAGAAATGGACGAGATAAGAAATGGGCGAGATAAGAAATGGACGAGATAAGAAATGCGAGAGATAAGAGGTGAAAGAACCTGAACGTGTATGCAAAAAAACTTGTACTGTACCGAGCGTTAAACTTCTTGAGGTCAGGAGATCAAGAGAAAGTTGAAACTTTGATAGCTCGCTACTAAAGGGACGCTTCAGAGAGCCAGTAAAGTGGATTTAGGAAGGGATGCATGTTTCGGAGACTAAAAATTACAACTGAAAATTGGTTAACTAAGAATAGGGTTTAAAACCCTAATATTGATAGGCTTTGTTATCGTACGCGTAGTAAAACATTATAAACGTAGATACTTTTGAGAAATTACAACGGTAACAGTAAAAACCAAAGTTCCTGGCAACAGGGCGAGGAAATTAGGCTTATTTAGTCTTACTGAAGCCTGTTTAACACAATCCACAGCACGTATCCCCTTGACAGTATCTTTGCGGAGGATATAAACACGCTGCACTTTGAAGCTTGTCGCTCGAATAAGAGAGAGAGAGGGGCACAGTGAGTCTGGGTCGCTGTTGACAAGTCGGGTTTAAAACCAAGAAGCAGAACTGGCAGTCACATATCTGTTCGTTACAGTTCTTGAGCGGGAACAGACGTTAACACACACAAAGTTTGCAATGAGATTAACTCGGACGTAATGTGGCTGTTTTGAGACTTCTTTGAGGGGTTAATATGGGCAATGCTAAAATGTTTGTTTAAGTTTTGATACATTTTCCAATTGCGATGTTTTTGGGGCATAGAGAAATGGGAGCAGAGAAATTGATCAGACAAATGGAGCGGAGAAATGGAGCAGAGAAATGGATCAGAGAAATGGAGCAGAGAAATTTATTATCAGACTTGTAGCTGTATTCAGAAAAGAGATGAACAGATTTAGAACCGAGAGGCTCTGAAGGCTTTTGAATGTTTAACTCGAAGGGGTATAAATGCGAAATGGAAAAATGATTGCATGCAGCCCTGTACTGTTTGGAGTTTGGAAATCAGAACTGAGGCACAACGAGAAAGTAAATAAACCGAGAAAAACAAGATATGTCAAATAATACGCGGACTTAAAATTTAGACGTTGAGCAAGCTCAACTATAACGTGTATTTATAGTATTACGGCATATTAGAGGTCCTGCGATCACTTGAGCGCTAATTGTTTAAGTTTATGTAATTTTCTAACGTAAATTTGTTGATCCGGAGCAACATTATGGACGGATAATACGTCCAATTACCGCACGTGTCAATGTGCTACACACGTGCGTGGAGCTGCCATGGAGAATAACTTTGCGGAAGTCACAACAGCAACCCTGCTCGAGATCCCGATCTAGCTAGACCGGACTTAAGCTGGCAGCTATAAATGTAGTGTACTACGGCGTGTTAATAAAAGTTAATAAACCGAGACGAATATTATGTAGAGGAGTGAGCGGGCAGAATGAACTGGCAGGAGGAGTCAGACAGCTGTGTTGTAACGGCAATTCATTTCCATGGACACTTGCACTACAAATTGTGCGACTTACTGAGGGTGATTTTAGGCTCGAATAGCCATCAACTAGTACTATCCAACTGATGATTTTACTCAACTTCATTAAAAAGTTTTAACCGAATACGTTTTTAAAACACCTTTTTATTCACAACTCGAGTACCAAAGTGCACGGGATAAGATAAAACCTGGTGCTCAACGAAAATAATGCTTGAAGGGCACGAGAACAAACTGTCAAAAATGTGGATAATGGAGATCCTATCTGGATCACCTAACATCTCCCCTTTATGTGGTCATACTCATAGCCCATTATCAAGACAAATATTATCTCCAAATTCAGAAACTAACAGACAAAGAAATACTGAAATAGCACGGCGCAATATTTAAGTGTTAGGATTAGTCGTTGTAACGTTGAGGATCTAACTGTCCATCGCATCGTGTGGCTATCTGATCGTTTTGATAATTTAGCGGAGAATGCTAGACGGAAAATGCGATGGAATTAATCTTCGACCCCAGTTAGCGATATAATGAATCATTTAAAATGACCCCTGAAAACTGCTGACATCAAAGTTGTAATAATGAGATGATACGGTGAAACAGATAACGAAGGAGCTGATTGTGGATCAGTTGACAAACGAACATCTACAGAAATCAATTTTTGTTTTTTTCAAGACAGAAAGTACATTCAACATTATATTCTACATTTCAGCATCATACTATAATAGTATAATCACGAGACAGCTTGTCAAAGATCAAGCAGCTGGAAGCGCCTAGCATACCCCCAACAACCCCAGTAGACAATGAAACAGAAACTATCAGTACCTGATAGTGTGTGGCAGCATCCTCTGCGTCCTCATCATTCTCATCAATAGTGAGACCAATCGAGGCTGATCTTAATCGCATCGGAACGGTGAACCACCTTCTATGAGAAATTCCCCATATTTCACGACCTCTCCGGCCATTGGCCTGCCTTTCAGGTGCTACCCAGGGACTACTCAGCATTTAACTTCTCTTTAACGCTGACTGGCAGCTCCTTTAACATGAAAAAGACTTCAAATTTCGATTGCGAGTTCAGCAAAGAAGGAACTGGGTCAATCCTTTCAGAGATTAGCTAACTTTCTTAGAAAACACAACAGCTAACAAAGTTACAACATGTCACAAAGCATTGAGGCATGGGAAGCATCGTAATCTATCACAGAATGAGCCCTATATCTTTACGGGATTGGTGAAATTAAAGTGAAGACAGTGGTCAAGGTAACGAGTCAAGGTAACGAGTCACTTTTTGTCTTAATCAAATTGCTTTTCTCCAGGAACTACATCAGAATCACTTAAATTCAGTATTGATTAGGGCTAACGACTCTTTAAATAAGTAAGGATAATTTAGTACATGAATAAAGTTAACTAATTAGAGGATATTGATAAGCTCTTGGCAGGATGACGAAATAATTACAGGATAGGTAACGAATCTGAATGGAATTAAGATGGGAAGAATCGAAGAACGATGAGGAATGAGATGGGACAACATTAAGAAAAACATCGGCAAATGTAAAAACGAGGCTTTGAGTTTTTAGCATCTTCTCATGAGCCATAAAGAGAGTATTGAAATTTATGCAGGATGGATATTAAAGAACAGAACAATCTTGAAATCATTCCCAAATCGCTAAACTCGAGGTTTTGTTCGAATAAGAAAGTGAGTAAGAAACAGGTTACTGCTAAAACAAGCCTTTTTTGCGCAATTAAGAGCAGCATAATTATTTTCCAGAACACAGTACGATAATTAGTGTGCCACATGAATACATCCAAAACGTTGAAGCCGTTTTGGTGGGAAAATTTGACAGTTTTAGCTAAAAACCCAGCCCAGTCGCTCGCCCGTAAAATGCTAAAAAGGATGCAGAGCCTTTTCCAGAATTTGCACGTAAATTTTGCCAGAACAGTGCATGATTATATCGGTATTCTCGCTTGTCGGTTATTGGACTAAATACGTATGTGTTGACACTGCTTAAGCAGTGTTAAGGAAGGGATAGAGCTAAAAAGGGCTGTATTCACGGCTAACTAAATTTAACAGTGCATAACTTATATCCTAACAAGTGCTGGCAGTGGCACTTGAGAATAACATTTATTACTTGTATACCGAAGTTAAATTAGGCTAACATGAGGAGGCATGCAAATTCAAGAGGCGGAATTTGGTCCTAACTAGACAGAAGAATTGCACTTGTGAAGGTTTTATGATAGAATGATGTTACGAAGAGTGGCTGTCCAAATGAGACCAACGTCCTTTTGGTCATTTGTCTTGGAATATTCGTACTGTTATAGTATTACTAGCACCTCAATTTCGAAGATGTATGATGGTTTTTCTTTGATCTACAAACTTTGCCAATAAGCATGGACAATGGCTTATGGCTGAGTCATGTGTTATTCTGTAGTGGATGAGAACAAGACGACCTTTCATTTCATAATCAATTATTTCAATCCAACCTATTTCCCTGAAAGCCATTGTTCACCGAAAAAAGTTTTGGGTGTACCCTTAGATATATAGGCATGTTGCCCAACTTGAAATTAAAAAAAGCAACCATCCCAGCTACAATGTGAGAATAAAACAGCAAGCAGCTGCCGAGAGCACATAGACAAAACAAGACATACTACCAGCAATCCCATAACAGGATAGACAACAGGACTACCAGCAATCCTATCTACCAATTCTGAATCTATCGACCTGTCAGTTTCTGACCAATAAAAATCCAGTGTTAAGTGATGTATAACCCTCTCATCGCATCATCATGATGATATTGTCCTAATTACTGGTCATAACAAAACCTGACAATTGTGGAAAATAGACGGGCGCAATCCAGTCAATCAACCAGGAATAGGGTATTGGTTTCAACAGTTTACGGTTAAAGTACCTTTTTTGAATAAAATACTTTAACTCTTAGATTAAACTTATATATATTTAGAAAGGCCGTTGCATATGGTGGTACCGAAACAATTGCAAGAGATATTTTAAAGGCCGCGAGAATTTTCGAAAAAAAAAATCAATTCTTGATTAACGCTACAGGTTTAATGGAAAACTCCGTTGAACGGGATATTTAACGACCGACGAAAAGTTAACAGCTCGCCATTGATCCTTAAAGTCACTCATGAAAGATTTTAAGTTCAGTGTACATCTAAAATGTTAATTAAAAAAAACTAGGGAGTCAAATAAGATAAATCCATACCAGTCTTTTTCCCCAACTCCTGAAGATCTTTGTGTCGTTGCCAGTGGCGTGAGCGAGGCTCGACGAGAACCGGTTTATAGAGCTTCTCAGCCGGTTGTTTGCATCACTTGCAAAGTTTTGAATTTGTAGTCCAACTTCGTGGGGAAATATGGACATTCGACGATTAGAATTAGACGCCGTTCGTGGAACTCCTGCCGTGGCCGATCGATTTTGCACTATAACACTGTTCGGCTTGCTCATAGCTCTTACGACAAAAACTTTCTTGAGCAAATCTTCAGTTGAATTCATTGATTTGAACGGCGGCTTTCTCGTTTCACCGGCCACATTACCGGACTGGCCTAACTTTGATCTTCTGTTAAAGTTCATGCTTGGCGATATTTCCTCCTGATCCTCTACTAGCAATTCGAGAGGTTCATTTATTCTTCTCATTCTCCCTCCGTCCTTAACGTCTTATTGGAGAGAACGACCACATAAACCGCATCAAAAGAAGAACTATCGAACAAATGAATTGCAGGCCAAGGTGTCTGAGGTTTTAATACAACACATTAGTAACATAGTTTCTTGCATGGTTGGAAATCAAATCAGCCACTTACTTTTTTTATTAGTAAATCCAGGTGGATGACAAACAAAAGGTGAGAACACATGATTTGTGCTAGGAAAGGGATAATTCTAATGTTTTAAGCCGGAAAGTTTTCACGTGAACGAATACTCGGCCATGTAACATTGTCGGGATAGAATTTGTTACTGTCTTCGAGACGCTGATAGAAGTCATCTTAATTAAAGTGACAATATCTCACAATTCACAAATGTATTGTGGAAGTTACACGACAGATTAGACTGAACCAAACAGCTCAGCTTCCATTACTTGTTGAAAATACCGTACAATAAGGTTTTCAACTAAGTTCGCCACTGTATGCGGAGTGCGGACTATATGCCCAACCGAACTTTATGCCCAACGGACTATATGCCCAAAATTGGGTATATAATCCGTTGGGCATAAAGTCCGATATGCGGACTTAATGCCCAAAATTTGGAGTTCTACTTTATTGTAATTGGGTCTAAATTGTCTCTTATAAGTCGCTGAGCGACTTATAAGAGACTCATCATCCCTCCCAGGAAGGAGAATTGGGTGTTCTTAAAGCTAAGAGCTCGATGAAGAGGAAGGCCTCAACTACTGATTTATCTACGAAGCAGATAGTGGCTGATTTAACGTAACAGGTTTTCATTAAAAACTTAAAATTGAATTGAAAATTAGAATTTAAACAACACAGTTAATCACAATTGTAAGTATCAAATTTTACTCCTAAATATGAAATTATAAGTTAAATATGTTTTGGGCGTATAAGTTGTTTATATCTTGGGCATAAAGTCCGTTGGACATATGATCCGTTTAGCGGACTATATGCCCAAAGAAAGTTTTGGGCATACAGTCCTAGTTGCGCATAAAGTCCGTTGGGCATGTAGTCCTACAATCGCTAGCCACATCTCTTCTCATGTGGTGCAGAAGTTGTACATAGAATACACTGTAAGATTAAATACCTCTGTGTTTCCAGTTTGTAAACGTATTACTCCTCAATCAATGCAAGTTGCTAATCACGATCGCAAGTCGATATGCGAGCAATGAGCATGTATGGGATTCTCCAATTCTATTTTATGTATGAGAATTTCGACTTTGTTATGAATTATAGAATAATGAATGATAGAATTGATTATTTTGATATCACCACTACAAGTTTGATTTTGTTCCAAAATTACCGCATAGACGCATGTACTATGTAGTGACTTTGTTAACGAGAACTTGAAATACTCCAGCAATCCACTTTGATTTGAAATTTCAAACTTGAGAAAATTGCAATGTCACTCAGCTACACTATATAGTAACACTGAATATTCGCTAGGATTTCCAAACCTGTTTAAGTCGCCTCATCTGCTCAGCCTGGAACCTGGCCGAGGTGTATGGTCCAAGCTGCATCGTGGTCTGTATGAAGTTGATAGAGCACCTCAGCTTCTCCCCTGTCTGCTGAGCAAGAGTAGAAATACGTTGCCGGGTATTGAAAGATAGGACAGAATCCCTAGAACCCCACTGTGACCTCGTGGTCAATAGAAGATTATCTGTGGAGAGATTCTTGCCGGAGGGACGTCTGTTTGAACATGCAGAGTTGATCGTTTCTCGAGATGATTGACGACTGTCGGCAGCAAGAAATTGAGATACTGAGTCACGGGACGTTTGTTTGGTGATGACAGGAGACCCGTCTTTTTCTTGTTCCTGGATACTGGGAAGCTTTGGTCTGTGATCCAGGGATATTTTCTTTCGGGGAGATAGGTTATGAGAAACCTTTGATTTTGCGGAATGTTGAGCATCTGGTTTAACAAATTGACCACGATTTTCATCTTCACGAGAGGAGCTAGCAGCATCACCAAAAGAAAAACATTCAACGGCTTCTTTGTTCCTTTGTGGGCTACTGTCAAAGTCCTCCACTAGAATTTTTACATGATCCCAAGGCCTGTCCATGTCGACTTTCAAGGGAGACTATTGCGAGTAGTTGAGCAAGATCTATTAAATTGATAAATGAACTTTGAAGAAGCAGCATTGGGAGACCAGCCTGACGTTAATGATAAGTAAGTGATTCGTCATCTCTGAAAAAAATTTAACAAAAGGATAAAAGAACGGGGATCAAGTAGGTGTAAACGTTCTTTTTGTTTTCTCTCTCCGATGGATTTTTGGTTATTGAATGGATGTGAATGGTACTCTCAACAAGAATGATGTCATGGTGCGGTGATAACCGACAATGAAAACAATCACATCCCTGATCCCAGCTATTAGCTAATTTATTAACAGCATTGATTAACGGCCAAAGAAACATTAACAAAGACAACGACAAAGACAACGACAAAGTCACGACAAAGTCACGACAAAGACAACGATTAAGTCCTGACAATAAAGGGAGTTGGAAATGTTACTACGAAGTTAAAGGCGCAGCAAATTTCTTTGCCCAAAGAATTGCGGTACAGAGTTGTCTGTCTACCTCCGGTCAACACGCACCAAGATCGTTGCTCACAACATCAAACCTAGAATAACAAAGAAAACCCTGATCACAAAGGAACAGAAGGCCCCACGAGTAAACACTTAAAATGGTACCACCGACCATGTCAAAACTATGTTAAAACTAGGCCGGATTACCTTGTTGATAATGTGACTTACCGGATCACTGACCAACAGTCCATTCCTCCGTCTTTTCAAATAGACTGGAATACGCCTGGCATTGAACTCGAACTCGTCGAATTCGTCAAAATAACGTTCCATTCAGGACTTTCGCAGAAAAACTCAAGCAAACTACGATGTCTTAATAACTTTGTCCCAGGTATGTGTGTTTCAGAGGCGGCGGTGGTCTGATAACTTGAACAAAGACACTCACAGAAGCTTTTGCATCAAAGATGATCCCTCATAGTTGCCCTCTGGTTTGTGCAAGGATAGTTCCTAATTTATAAGTTGAATGTAACACTTATTGTAAGTACACGTGGACTCTGCACAATGACCAATGGTTAATCAGGTGTTTTATATAGCTCAAGGTTTTATCATCCATGGTATCGGCAAACAAATTTAAGGAGTATATAATATATTGTTCTTGAAAATATTTGAGCTTGCTTTGCCTTACTTGTCAAAATATAGATGATTGTATGGTAATGAATAGTAATAGTAATGATTAAATTAAACATAGAGGATGACAGAAGAAACTAAACGCGCATCATTACAATGCGTTACGTGCGGGTCGTAACGTAAGATAATGGTTATAGTTTCAGACAGTGTCGAATAAAATTTTGGGACGTTAGTTTTCTCCGTCGATTTTGTACAGCAGCGCGAACCCTCCCGTCATTGTTATTCTCGGAGAATGAGGGTCGAACAAAGTCAGACAAGTCGGATTCAGACGAATTTAAATGAAATAAGAATAAGATATCTTTTGTTTACTTCCGACAAGACAAAACGTGTTTTGGAATCCTGCAATTTGATGAATTGTGCACTCTAAAGTCCTAACAACATCGACTTTTAGAATTTTAGATGGGATATGGAATCTAAAAATAATAATCGAGTACATATTCATATTGGGTACCAATAAAAAGTTGAACTATAAAGCTTCTATTACCCATGTTTTTAGCGGATGTAAGATATGCGGCAGCAAATAGCAATACCCTTACTATCTGCCAAAATAGATTGACAAAGGTATTCTTGGAGAAGGATCACAAATTTCGTATCACGTGACAGCGATTAACCAATCACAAGTTTGTTACGACCAATCAACATCGAGCAACTCTACACGTGATGTAAATAATTGGTGATCACTGATCTCTCCCCGAGAATACCGCTCTCTAATGATTTAGCTAAACCACTTCAGAATAAATTGCTTCAGTTAACCGAGTTAGCGAGTTACATAGAAATTCATTTTTCAGCGTTTCAGCACAGCAACTTACATCTGCTGCGAGTCCACTGAAAGTATGAGCCGTAAACTGCATCATGTGAAAGTTCAACATTCCCATCCCCCGAGTCAACAATCCCACTCTCTTCAAGTTCCCTGCATCCTTGGCGCCAGGAGATTCTTTCGACTTAGAAATCCCGACGTTCGCACATGCTTTCCATTTCAGCACAGTGCTGGATTGTTCGACCTGCTGATCGTCCTTGTAGGCGGGGAAGATGTGATTGTGATTTTCCGATCCTGGAGCGAACGTTGGAAGTTGAGCATTTTTCGGCTGGTGATTTAAACCGTGTCCTAACGTTTCCTGCGTCCTCTGTTGATCGTAAATCTCCTCGATCCCAGCTGCATTGCGGTTCATCAGTATCGAGGATCTGTAATCCTCCGTACCACCGTTAAACTCCGCAAAGTTATTTCCGTACACATCTTCGGGATAGAATTGCAGAGTTCTCTCGTCGGAATGCAGGTCGTGATTCTCCAGGGTGTGCTTGCTCGTACAACCGAGTGTAGGTATGTCTGTAGAGCGTGCGGGTGTGCTCGGACAAAATGTGGGCGTGCTGGCAATGACTAACTCGTACTTTGAAGAGGCTTCAGCTAAACGATCTGCATTGAATTGGGGTGATGGGCCGTGCTCCATTGTAAAGCAGCGTGCAATACATTATGTGTACTTGTGAGACCCTAGCCAAGCGAGGGAATTAACATTTAGCAGAGAGAGAGAGAGAGAAGGAGAGAGGGGGAGAGAGAGGAGGGGAGATATTTAAAGTGTGGTGATGTGAATAGTGACCCATTACCTGCCACTCTAACTTTAAGTGACTATTCATGGCTATTTCTATTATGTATTGCAAAGAAAGTGTCTCTTAACTAAACTGTTACCAGCATTACTAGTTTTCACTTTTCAGGACGAGAGAGTAGGAAAAAATGTGAGCTGATACGGTCGAGAACGGTAAAATGTGACGTAAAAGGTTATAAAAGGGAGACAGAAAGCAATCTACGGAGTAGATTGAGCTTTAGATAACTGACTTATTATCAAAGATGTCATCAGACACGGGGATATAAGGAGAACAATACTGGCCATTACCGGCTATTAGCGACTACAAATGGCTAATATACCCACTAATGGCAATGGGTTATGCGTTAGAATTTGAATTTTGTATTCTCACAAAGCTTTAAGCACGATTTTATGTTTTATTTACGTAGTTTAAGAAGCTTTGTGTTAACTGAAGAACAAGTTGAGTGAGAGAGCTATGAATTATTAAAGCACAAACACAGACAGCAGCTGCATTATTTAAATTGGAGAGGAGAATTAACAATTTATTAAAGTTAGATTATTTAAATTGGAGAGGAGAATTAACAAAATTAATTACCAATGACTTAATGAATAAAAAGTATGAGGATTGAAAATTTGTTGTTTTATGATTAGTAACATTTTTTGGTGAAGCGGACTGCAGTTTCCTTCACAATACTTCGTTTTTCGACTCAAACAACTATTTAACAGAAATAAAGTGTTAAACGAGTGTCCATGGAAGAAATTTGTGCTGAACCAAGAATCCAAGAATCCAATCTAAGAAAATCTTGTAGACTCATCTACTATCATCTGCATAATCTAGACGGCGGTTTAGATTTAGATCTAAGAATAACAATTGACAGGGTACGAAAGGATAATTGTAGATTATTGTAAGCTAGATCATAAACTGAGCAAGCATTGCCTTATTCATAAATTAAAGATTGGAAATCGATCCTATAACCTCGGAGCCGCTTTCGAAAGCCGCCAACAAGTTAAGGACGTAGCTACAAATCAGAATCGGCATTATGATAAACAAAGGATTCAACTATTATTCCTTGCATTTTATTACTTAAAGTTAGTTTTTATTACTTAAACTCCATATACAGTCAGATTCACTGGATCCCACAAAGCCATGCTTTGGTCTCCTCCCCTAAATTAATAAGCTTTAAACTTTAAAGAATTGCCAATTAAAAGGGCAAATACACTACAGAACTAAGGTTAACGGTTGAACGGACTTCCATATTTCATTAGAAGGCGAATTTTAAAATTAACAATTGCTGTACTTAAAAGTTCAATGTTAATTAATGTATTGTAACTGTAAGAAACTCACAAAAGCGGTGATCCCTTCCAGACAAGATCTCCGGACACAGGACTTATGATAGTTGATACGGGAGGATTTGCGGAGCTATACTCTCATGACTCATACGGGAAGTTCAAAATCCGGGCTCCGGCGACCAGCTATAATCCATTGATTTAAAACTTTTATCGAAGAAATATTTGGCAAAAACGAATGTATGTATCAAATAAGATACAAAAGCAAACAGGGGTTCCAGTCATCAGGGTGTCTCGGACTATTACTTTAGACCACAAGATTCCTCATTCCAAGAATACAGCCAATAAATATGATGAATAATGTGTTGGTCGTGTGAACTTAAAAATGACGTTGAACGTACGGAAAAATGATCAAACGACAACAAAAAAGGTTCGAAACTTAAGTCTGAAGTCACAAATCAAATTGAGGTTTATCGACAAACGAAACAACAACCAATATAACCGCACTAGTGACACGTGCGCGCGGCGTACGCGCGCTGTCACGTGACTAAGATAGATTGATCTGTGTGGTTACACACACGCGTGTGAACGGTCACTTAGGTGTTCAAGGTGAATAGCTATTAGTTATTATCTGTGCGTTGTTGACTCCCATTTGCCCACAGCGATGTATGCTACAGCTATATAGCCTATACAGATACTGGGCCACTGCATTAGCATACGTCAGTCACCAAATCAAACTTCTTTCTGCTTTCAAGATAAGTTCAGTTTCATGGCAACTCTTTATTGTTCATTGTTCATTGTTGCCCTTAAAATCACATCGCTTGATTTTGACTGAATTCGGGGCACTCAACAATAGTTTCTTTGTAACAACACTCACTGATAGTACATTTTTGTCCTCGCCAAAACATATTGTGTCATTCAGGGCTGAGACGAGTAGTCCTTCTGTGAGGTCTGTTAAAAAACATCGAAATTTAGCATCGTTGTTCAACTTTATCGTTTATTGTCAACATAGGTTTACTATTTGATTTACGATTAGTAAGTAAATGTGATGCTCTTTTGAGTAATAATAATATTGCATAAGCCTCCTTAGCAGCGATGTTTCGTTAACCAAATGGTTTAATGCTAAACATAATAACTAATCTTTAGTTTAGACTTTCTTTAAATGTACGTTAGGGACATGTTAACTGACCAGTCTTCCTTGATTTCGCTTAAATAAGAATAAATTCAAGTGAGGATTTTTTTTCTATCGCATTTTCAACTGTTGTTTGATTCCTCTTTATTCAGTGTATCGCGTGGTTCCACTCTTTGCTTTATTAAACTGTATACTTAGATAATATTTTGTTACACAATAGCATTAAATTAGCTTAATAAGCATGTACAGAGTGTTACTTTCCAAAAAAATAGCGGGTAGCGTGTGCTCAATCAAGAAACATTACCACACTAACTTTACTTTACACACACACCACCACACTAACTTTACTCACTGGTAAGTTCTCCACAAGTTTCTGGGTGTCTGCCTCGGAACTCCTGTGCAGAAAGTTAAATGTCGTTCTAAACCGGAATGTCTGGCTCTTCTCGGCGGCCACGACTGTGTTGTGGTCTGCCGGGGACATGTGCGGTGGGAGCTGTGTCAGGGGGCTCATCGTGTCGGACAGTCCATTGTACTCCACACACTCCCCGAACTTCAGATCAAGGGCGGTGTCAGACGTGTTCACTCGGAACATCCTACTCATTTTATCTGCTAGAGTAGGTGGTTCAACATTTGCTTTTATTTAGTATAGCTTTTGTAGTGTAGTACCTTTCTAGTTGCAGTTTAAACTTGGTTTCTGGTTGTTATTTGGCGTACAAGATAATAAATATCCAAGATAAAACAAGGTGGATGTAAGGGAAATAAGAAAATGACAGATAAGATAGATAAAAAAGATGATAGAAATATCTCCACGATGAAAGCTGGTAGCAAGTGAAGTCCATATTCAACTAAATTAAACTATCAGAGCTTTACATCTCCTAATATCGGACTGCTTTATAATTTCGGGTAATAGGTCCACTAAATTGGTCATTGCTTAGCATCCAGTAATTACTTCGCTTGCACATTACTCTATTTGCGCTTCATGAATCTATTCATCGCATTACAATCAACGATTATTATAATGACATACTATAAACAAATAGTTCTACTGTTTGTTGAGATTTCGGTCAAAGTAAAAGTCATGTCATTGATTTCCTACACCAAAACACGATCCGTTGTGTATGGGACACGCGATCCAACATTTGACCTGACAATATTTTATAGTTGATATAGTTGTAGCACTACTATAATACACATAATTTGAGGCTCTATTGATGTAATTAAACGAAGATTTCAAGCCTTTATTATCTGAGTGTTTCTCTTCTGACCACCAACATCATAGTAGTTGGTAGTAGAATGATACAATCGGGTAGGTACGATCAACACATGTTTAACAAGAATCGAAATTTATCCCAAAATCCCTTCGAGCAAGTTAAGTCGACCACAAGGTGCAATAAATATAAAAACAGGAAAAAACGCACAAATTTCAGTAGAACTCCCTGGTTACCATGTTCACTACACTACCTGTAGAAATCTATTCGACTTCGCTCCGTTCTGAGCGACACCAGGGCGGAAATCATCAAAAATAGTTACGTTTAATTTAGTGATCCAATTACGTCCAGACTTTTTTCCTGCACACAGCAATCTCGCTCAATCAAATCTCATTTTTACACTCAACATCAGTGTGACTGTTGTGATCAACAAGGTCATGGTACAGTCTGCTACAAGTACATACATATGGTACAGTATATGTTTGTATGGTTCAGGTATTGAGGTATAGGGTACAGGTATATGGTTCAGTCTGTTTGACTGAAAACCAGTATTACATTATGATAGAAGTTTAGGAAAGTTAAGCTTGTACAAGATAGGCTTAAATGCCACAATTTAGTTAGTGATTAAAAACAACCAAACTTAGATAAATTCGGTCAAACACAAGGAAAAGTTTTGTGATGTAGTTGTACAAACCGACCCAATATACACACATTTTGGGTGGTTAATCGAGGAAACGTGGGATCTAGCGGACATGCGTTATAACATTAGCAATAGCACCTCCCCGTGCCTGGTATATGGAAACCAAGTGTCCTTAATTGGCGTCATAATAACCTCTTTTATAAGCTCAATCTGTCAGTTACACCTTACCGCATAGTTCGTGCGTGTATCACTAGATTTTACCGCATAATATGTGCGTACATCATCGGATTTGTGGAATCATATACTTAAGTGGGATTAAAGTGGATGGGAGTTTTTAATTTAATGGCGATTTTCGATCATCGTCAGATATGGAATCTTTCTGGGGCCGGATCGTGACGAAGCAATGTA
This sequence comes from Mnemiopsis leidyi, assembly GCA_000226015.1. Lineage (NCBI taxonomy): Eukaryota > Metazoa > Ctenophora > Tentaculata > Lobata > Bolinopsidae > Mnemiopsis > Mnemiopsis leidyi. The sequence continues at coordinate 203,945 of JH153047.1, forward strand.
TTGGTAGCTCTGCACTGTGTCCTTAAAACTTTAAAACAGAAAGTGGCTCCAATTTGCTCTGTAGTTAGAAACAAAACTAAGCATGTAGAGCAAGGCTACAAATCATCGGTCAACCAATTATCACTCATCATTGTATTGAACCACGTTGCCATTTCCTATTTTGCTTAAAAGCATTACCAAAACTTAATGGGCTAAATGGACTGAAAAACTCAATGTTTTGCCGAGCAGTTGGTGTTAAATTGAATTCAACTTTAGGTAAAATGTGGGTCTAATGTCACACTCAGCCATCATTGGTTACTGCTATTAACAAAGATTAGAGTTCGTAGAAAGTGAGATTATAGATAGTACACATCCGGATAGTGTAAGGAGCAAGTTTATTTCGGTAATTAATTATTGTAAGCAGTTACTTAGCTTATAGTTACTAATGAGAAGTTACTTATCTCATCATCTAAGTTACAAAATTACTAGACGTATAAAGTTACAAACAAAACATTTATGGATAACTCATAACTAAACATGTAAAGTTACTTCACATATGAGATCTCACTATTTCTGATCAATAAAGGAATAGGATAGCTCATAGCAGTAGCATTTTCGCTTAGAACTCTTGTGACAAGTCTGTACTATAAAACATGGTAGCAGGATTACTTCTCGGCCCTCGATTGCCTCAAGAATAGCAACTCTTCAAAATTTTGTCGATGTTTTTAAAAGTGCGAGTTACGAAGCTTTTCTTTCTATGGCTATAAATTTGTTTCAAATCTAGCGTCGAGAGATCAAAGGTCACGATTTCAGAAAAAGAAGCTGAATAAACATGACCACCCAAACAGCAGCACCTATGAAGGTAGGACATTATGCTGCTTACCCTAACCGAGCTAGAACACCACCACCATAAGTCCATATGTATAATTGCCATGAAGTTGTCATACACCAATTAGGAGCATGAATGAAACATGCTTCTACTTAGTGCTGGTCCGAGGTCTAACCCTTCGTCTGAGTTTGTGAACAGACCAGGTCAGCATCTGTTTAACAAGGTCAGTATTAAGTAGGTTTAATGGGACTTGACAGTCCAAATCACGCTTCGACGAAGAATAGCATTAATTGGGTTTGAGAATCATGATATGTAGGTGTGTTGGCCCTAGGTAACAATTAGGTTTTTGGAGATCTTGATAATGTTTTTGAAGATCGAAAAATTTTCTGTGCAATGCATGTTTTTAGATGATTTAAAATTGCTCAAAGTATTTTCGGATCTTTATAAAGTTATGCTATGAGCATTGTGATTCAAGACTTGGGTTTTTATCTGCAAACAACATTGTTGTTACACTTCGGTATTCAAATACTTATGGATCAACAGCAACTGTGTCAGTATGTAATTTTTGGCAAAAAACAAAAGCGACACCGGTCACGCAAATGCAGTGATACGTCGACAAAGGAGAAACTTAAACAGTAGAACAATATTTCGGGTAAAATTTGACAGCCGCATAATAAGAAGATTGCGAACCAGCACACTGAGCTGTAAATCAGGAAATGTCTTGAAGTGAAGTTTTGTTCAGGCTAGATGTTAGGTTTGCTGTCACCAATTTCTCGAGTTATCAAGTAAGGTATCTTACTATAGACTATTTAAAACATATAAGCTGAAACTTATAAGCAGGAACTTATAAGCAGAGACCAATTTCCTCCTGTTTTCAGTGAAATTACAATAAAAAAGAACGCGAATTCTCCTCTATTGCTTAGGAAGTCTTCTGCTCTGATTTGAATGTTACTTTTCTCTGTATGACTAAGAAATGCGATCTTTTAGTCATACAGAGAAAAGTAACATTCAAATCAGAAGTGTTATGAGACTGAATAACTATCCGCTGCTACTACAAAAGAAGTCTTCTGCTTCACATTTTTAGAAGCTAAGTCTCATCAGGATCCTACAGGTTATGTCAAATACAAGTCTGCTTGTGAAGGTATACACGTATATACCACGTACATCTGCCAAGTAACTGAATAACAAGAACGGGTTATTGCACTACCTCTTTCGTTGTGACTATAAGTGTTATTATTGCTTGTGTATCCTAGAACGGCAGAGCAACAGGAAAGTGATTAAAAGCAAAGCAGTATGTCGTATGATAAAGTCATGAAGTTATTGCTAGTTTACAATAACGTTCGTTGTAGGTGCTTGTGTGTGTGCATTCAGTTTGCTGATTCTATTATAAACTAAGACTATTCTGTTTCCGACGTGTCTGTAACTACAAATCAGGGCAGCCGCTTTATTGATAAAAACAATTTATTATTTTTTGTTTTGACTTAACAACAGAACTGATAAAACGGCATTAATTTAGCAGGGTCGATTAAAAGTTACGAGCTGTTTTTTGCTACACATATCCTATGAATAAAGGAATAATTGAATATGCTGGTCCATTTTCGTCGGTCATCACAAGTTCATTGATAAGTTAATAAGTTAATAATAATTTACTGCGATTTTCCCATTGGGTTTTAGTGAAGATGCATCTGCACAAGTAACAAAACGACTTCCTTTCAATTTGTATAACGAATTATCGATTCTAAAAATCATCGCGTCGCACAAACAATTTTTGATATTTCACACTACAAAACGTCCTCTCCATCAATCTTTCGGTACTACCGACATTATGACATTACATTCCCGACGACCGACATTACCAGATGAAATTACAGCATTGATAAGCCGTCGGCATTCTCGGAAAGGAAATTTTTAGTATCATGTGATTTGGACTGACCAATATGATGATTGAGGAGTCTGGTATAACGAACAAGTAATTTTGAGATTTTTTCCCGTATCTTGCCATTTGGGCCCGAAGGGCCCAAATGGCAAGATTGTTTTGATACGTTTTGTGCACGTGCACAAAAAGTACAAAACAAGGGTTGGCGATCGACAGCGTAAATCGGGGTATTATGGAATATTAGCTCAAAAAGTGTCCGTCCATCCGTACGTAGGCGCGCACGTCCGCGCGCACGCTCCTTTATCAAAATTAATTATGTATACAAATACGATTATAGGTTTTAACTGCCTGAGGCCGCATAATGGATTTCACATCTGCATCATGAAATGTATACATAATTGCCTTGCAACAACTGCAACAAAATGTGCGATCAAACAATAACAAGTAAAAGTAAAGTCGATCAAAATTCTTTTGACTTAAGTTTAATTGACTTTTGTCGAATGACAGATTAAGAAATGAATGTAAGACGATTTTAATCCCAGCTCCGAACAAATCTTTTGAACGACTAATTCATGAAACGCCATAAGCATAAAAAGTAAAAACAACGCAGTATGAATAAATTATGAAGGCAGCACATACAATACAATTATGACGACGTCATGCAGAGTTAAGATATCTGAAACAAACTATGCAAAGATTCAAAGAACGCGCAATTGTGTTCAAACTTTGCGCGTGCAAATTTTCAAACATATATGGCTGCATCAAACGGCTGCATTATAACTCGCGCGTCTGCATTTACACGTGCCGATGCAGAACAATTATAACTAATCGAAGTTATGTCTGGTACGAGGTTGTCTGGTACGAGGTTGTCTGGTACGATCAGGTTGTCTGGTACGAGGTTGTCTGGTACGAGGTTGTCTGGTACGAGGTTGTCTTTACTTTTTTTCATTCCTCATTTCGCAAAGTTTAATGACAATAAGCGACGGCATGATACGGGAAATTCAGCGGTCACCTGACACAATTAAAGCGGCCGCAATTCTTGTTATTATTATATTATTTCAAGTATGTATCACAAAAAATCCCGACTCCTTGTACCAAAACCTCGACTATGAAGATCATCCTATTTATCAATAAGTCAGCCATTTTGTCAACTAATTAAAGATTAAAAATGTAATTACTTAGTTATTTAATCACAAGTTATAATGCTTACTGACCTGATCGTAGCTCCACTTAGCAGCAAATGTCTGAATCCTGTTAGGGTTGTAAACTTCTCGGGGTTCGAACACGAAGTGGTTGTTGTACATCATTTACAGGGGGTGAAGTAAAGTCGTGGTTTTAATCCCGGGATTTCCAGGCTGGATCTGCCTTGGTGTGGAGAACACTCGGTGCAACCGAGCGTAGCGACCATACAACGGTGCACGCTAGTCTCCTTTAGTTGGTTTCGTTAGAAATTACGTATATAAGCAGTTTAGTTCCTGTGATAGTCTTAACAATCAAGACAAGGATCAGGCGGCTATCATTTTCTGATTCAGTTTTCTATCCTTCGCCCCGTTTTGGTAAGGACGCTATTAGTTCTATAAAATGATCAATTAATGTTCACTACGAAAAACGGCATACTGCCAAGTACTCAAGTAGGACAAATTCACACAATGTAAATCTCAACTCCTTGAAGTTAAATCAATTTAAATCGTTCATTGTAGGGGCAACATCATTAAAACCACAAAAATTAATAGTAAATTAATCAAAAATAATAAACTAATCAATAACTATTGTAATTAACAGGTAGGTGGCGATTGACGCGGTAATTGAGCTTCACACAAAACGTAGAAAAACCATAACTAACAATTGTCAAATCTTTTAGCATTTAATCTAGAATATAGATCCAGAAAATATCATGCATTAAGCTGGCACTGTTTATGAACTTTTCCAGGGGTCAAACTGTTAATATTGAGCTGTGTCGCATAGAACGATTTTCGCGGTTTAACTTGTTTAACCAGTTCAATGCACTATACAGTTCATATGAGCAAATAAATAAGGCATGTAATGCAAGAGCTGTATTGATAATGATAGCCGGAGGATTATAAATATACTTGAGGCGGTGCTGTATGTTAGCATTGTTGTATGGTAACATTGCAAACTATAATCTTACATAACAGTTTCACCGTCAATGCCCCATCAATATACTAATACAGAGAGTCAAAGCGTGGCTGCTACATTTACTTGTTTGCCGCAAATAATCCGTTCAATTATAGAGAGCCTTCATTGTTAGGAAGCATTGAGGCAAAAAAGTCGTAAGGGTCATGAATTTAATCTCGTTATATATAGCAAGCTAATTGCTTTTTCAGTATTCCCACGCTCGTTTAAACAAAGTCCAGCCAACGAAATACCGAAACTCAATATTCTATGATATCATCGTGACTACTTGGGCAACAACCAAGTACGTCAGCTTAATCTAAAGATGCTATGTGTCATAAGGCGTTGCAAAGTGCCATGAGAAGTATGAACCACGAAAAAATGAAAAAGTTACACAGATTACAAGAGACGTTCAGCTATATCCGACTGATAGCAAGTAGCAATCGTCGGTCGCCTAAATGCACCCTAATCCTCTTTCGTGTCATCAAACAACTGGTGGATTGCAACATTTCGACGAGACCGTCTTAAACTGGATCCTGGATCTAAGTTACACAATGCAGGTAATGCAAAAAGCAACATGTCTTCAATGGTTGTTAGAACAATCCACTTTCATCCTTCTGTTTGAAGTTGCTCGTTTGTGTTAATGTTTATCCTTTGTGCTGATTCTTAACTCTTAGAATATGCAGTTTTAAATCATCCGATGGGAAGAAGCAGGGTCAACTTTATTTATCAAGAAAAACAAAGTGGTGGAATAGTATTTCTTAAAACCGCAATCTGGTTGTTGAACGACGCAAAACGTCCTGTTTTAGACTAAGAAGCAACATCTGAACTTGCAGCGTGATTGTAGAGCTAGAGGAGTATAAGTGTTCTAAGTTTTGCGGTACTATTGGAACTAGACCAGACTTTTAAACAGCATTAAACAGAAAGTTCAGATCAGAATATGTTGTTGTTGTTGTTGTTGACAATTGTTGCGTGAAGGCAATTAATGTACCCTGCAGAGAAGGCAGGGAGACTTAGCTGACACAGCTGTACCCAGAGAAGGCAGGGAGACTTAGCTGACACAGCTGTACCCAGAGAAGGCAGGGGGACTTAGTTGACACAGCTGAAATACTGCTGGCTTGCTGGGTCAAGGTTGAGGTTGAATATATAGCCAAAAGTTGAGTTAAGTTGACCAGGCTAGTGTGAAGTAAACCTCATTGTTCGTTTTATTTCAATTGATTCACGGGTTAATTATGCGGTGGTCTTTTGAATTGGATTATTGAAAAATTGATAACTAAGCCCAACAACGGGATAAGAATCAAATATTTATCTAAGTGCTCCAACCATTTCAGGCAGCTCGAATTTAAGAAGCTGTACAGAAAACCTAACAACGCGGTATACTCCTTCGTTATACTGTACTTCTAAACTTGGTTACTTTCAAGTGTTAATTAGGAATAAATGACTTGTTTTAATCCTGCTATATTTTTTGGCGCTTTAGATAAACTTTCTGTCGATGTTTTTGAAATGGATCAGTGCTTCTATACATCTATACAAGTGGCCTGCAGAACAATATCTGAAGAAGGAATGTCCGGTTTTTGATCTTAGTACTAAAATAAGCGATTCAAATAGTGCTAGTGTCCCTCCTCTGCAAATTCTACAACTCACTCAACTACTAGTGACCCGTGACCGACGTTAATTTCCTAAATTTACCTGTAAGTGTTAGAACCACATGTCTTGACAAAACTCATAGTAAACTTGTCTGTTTTTACTGAACATTAGGTTTTAATCCCACTGATGCTAAGACAGCTTGAGTACTGTCTACTGTGCCCTAAATACCCGAACTCAGGTTTCTGTCAGAAGTAGTAAGGTAATTCTTAACCTTCTAGACGAGTATAAATATTTATGTCGACACAGGGTTTCACTGTCTCTTGGAAAACATGGGAAAACTCTGGGCCACAAATTCGGCAGTAAAACCGCTAAGCGTCCTTAGTTTCATCATTGTTCATAAAGCAGGAGGATCATGAGTCATCATAAACCGATGGAGCACTTTAACTTAGGTTTATTCAACTTTATATATCACTGTAATCTAACTCTAAGATATTCCAGGTGACTTCCCAAAGAGTTAAAAACGAGTCCAAAAAGCTCAGTTAAAAATCTAACAAACTAAAAAGGCCTGAAATTAATTTAACTTAAAGGTCAAAATAGGAGCTTAAAAAAGACGATTTTTTTAAAGATTTAGAGGGCACATCAGTAAGCAAAAGAATCAACAAAAATGCTATTTTCCATTTCCGCTGCAGGGAGTCCCTGTACGATTTGAGTTTATTCAGCTTGTTTAGCTAAGGCCTTAGATCAACAAACTGATTAACAAGAAATTGACTTGATTGTGATATTCGATATTGTCAAGCTGTCTAAACATTTACGATTTGTTTCGTTGAGGGACCGGAGCAACCTGGGTGACAAAATGATTCTCTGAATGGGGGATGTCTATCAAAACATCAAGCCAATTTAGTAAGATCTGTGATTGCATTAAAGCTTGGATGAGTTCAAAATCGGCCAATGATAGCTAAAGCTTTAAAAACTCAGTAACGATGAAAGGCGTTTATGGTCACATCAAATAAACTCAAGCTGATTTCGCGCAAACGGCGGAGAGCATTGGTTTTGTGCAAAAGACGACAAATTTTAATGAATCTCATCAAATAGCAAGTGATCAAGCACGTGTCATTAAAGTTATGTCGTATTGCTGGTTCTTCCAAATATTCGACATCACCAGCTAACATGAAAACTTATTTTTGACACGTATCTCGGATATCCGTCAGTTAAACTTTGCAATGCATCAACTCCGTTAAACTTTAGCCTTTCGTCGTCACCATCATTTCTTCCCTACTACAACTAAGAAGCACCACTTTGTAGCAATTCTTTTGAAAAGGACTAACATTTTATCAAGTTGAAACATCAATATGTTTGTGCATGAAACTTGTGCATGGTACTTGAAATAACAAAGCTAAAACCCAAAAACATCTCATGTAGTCAGCATGAAACATATCAAAAAAAGAGTCAACACATTTAAACAAATTGCGGAGAAATCATATAACAATTCAACCTGTAGTTAAACGAAACGCTGATGACAATGTAGAACTAGAAGCGTTAACTTTAAGGATACAAAACCAAGGATGCCTGACCAGAATCATTTCCAGAAAGGTACTCGAACTAGGAACCCTAACCAGAAACAGTTCCAGAAAGGTACGAGAACAAGGATGCCTGACCAGAAACAGTTCTAGGAAGATAGTAGAACAAGGATGCCTGGCCAGAATCAGTTCTAGGATAAGGAAGGTACAAGAACTAGGAACCCTGGCCAGAATCAGTCACAGAAGGTGACTCGCGACGCCTCTGTCAAATTTCCCGCCCCTCGTAAGCAACCTACCTTAAACAAGATTTCTATGTTTGGGTTAGACTTTCTGCAGGAGTTCTTTAGAACAGATTTGTTAAATCAGGTTGGAGTGTAATCTCGACGTCATTATCGCCCGTACCAAGATCGAATATAGTGTTAGTTATCTGCCGCGTCATCACCGAAATGCGGCCAAATTTTTTTGGATCATGGAGGCATGGAGCAATATACTTTCTTCAAATCTTTTAAGATGGGTGGTGGCATAACGTTGCTCTACAATCTTAGAACCAAGTTAAAAATACATTTCATTTTTGGCATAACTCTGCTATGTTGAGTTAAAATTTAGGTGGATAAAGCACTGTAGTTCTCCTGTTTATTAGAGTATGGTCGTAGCTGAGACTTGATTACGTCATCAACCTGGTATTGCTTATCCAATTCCAAAAGATACACAATTCTAAATCTTCCATACCAAGACGTTCATTACCCCATTCTTGATATACAACTAAGTTTGTTATGAACTATTCAGTCATTGTCTATTACTGGATCATTGAAATTAGTGACGACACTATACCAAACAGACAGACAGAAAACACATCGGAACTGAGGTAAAGTGAGAAAATTCCCCCTGACAAACAATTGTGGACGGTGCTTTTTTCCAGGTTGTCCGCTAATAATTACGTCCGCACATACCTCTGCCGACGTGGTTGTCTTGATAGCTCCAGCCAGCTTTGCTAATGATAATTATGTGCGTATCTAGTGACGGCAATAAGTTTTAAATGCATGCCAGATACGCTTCAGATCAGCTTTACCGATATGTGTGTGACACTTGATATAGTGGCCAGATATTATCACAGCTCCGAAGCTGTCAGATGATGTCACCTTAAAAGTGCTGCAAGCTTGTTTGTCAGCTAAAGAACACTTAAGCTGGCACTTCAACATACGTTCTCAAATCTAATAGTTGAAGTTTATCTAGCTTGACAGAACGCCACACAAAAACCAGAACATTAAAACACACACCCAGAACCTCATATCTCCTCCCCTCTTATAGACTGCAGAGTCCAGACCCCTTGATCATACCCCACTACCCCAGCTCTCACGCAGTCTTCTCAACTAGTTTTGTTGTAGGGCCTCCGCCAGGCCGATAGTAATAAAACCGCGCCTGCGACTGCCAGTACTGCTGATGTGGCAGTCCAGCGGCCAGGCTGAGAAAATTGTCCTAACAGTATACCTAACCAGGGCTGGTCTGGCAGTTTGGTGTCGTTACGGCGGATTACTGTTGACGCTCGGGTGTCTGGTCCGGCCCGAACGTTTTAGCTAAACTCTGGGGGAATTAGAGCTGAGGTACACCCAGACATAGCTTCTCATTGTTCAGTCATGTGGTCAGATATGATCTGAAGTTCATGGTTATTGTGGGTATGGAGTGTTGTACTCCTGTCATTCTATTTGATGTGGAGTTCATTTTGATATAGATCGTTCATCGTAAATTCTCGACAAACCATTCTCAGCTCTCAAAATTTTAGTTTCCTCCAGTCTGTACCAATTAAGTAGAGTTTTACATTAGGATTATAATGTCGCAATAGCATTGAAATAAAATTAAGTACAACAAAAGGAAAATTTATCCAACATCCAACAACCCTTAACTTTGTACCGTAACTTATCATAGTTGGTGCAAAGTAAGGATTGTTTTAAGAGTTGAACAATTAAGTAATAATAAAAAATGGATGGCAATTCACTGAACAGTAAATAGTACACATTCTTATGTTCTCTTGTTTGGATATTCGACTCATAGTTGGTCTAATCACAATGTGGTGGAGCAAGGAGAATTCACAAATTCGATGATTGACTTACAAGAAAATTGGAAAATAAAAGATACAAGAAAATTGTAAAATAAAAGTTGTAATTATTATAATATTGCCATATAATCAAGAATTACCCGCCTCAGTCATAAGGTCATGATCGTTAAGTTCACCCCATCATTCGTTCAATATGTATGATTGCACATAAAAAAGCTTATATGACCAAATGACACGGTGTTCACGTAATAATGTAAGAGTAACGGTTCCAAAAAATTCTTCTAAGGTTTTAATGTCAATTTTCTTTCTTAAAGTACTAACTTGTAAAATTCGAGTAGTTAGAAAAAGCTAGGAAAAGTAAATTACGAACTACAAATTGTACCTATAGTTTATCTCACCTCCAAGATTAGATCGGGATTCCAGAAAATATGCCCTATCTCACCTCCAAGATAAGATCGGGATTCCAGAAAATATGTCCCACTACGGCCCGTAAGTGAAGGTAGGGAAGGTTCTGTAGGGACGCCTCTTCCACCGCCATGGACCTGGAGCAATTTAGCTGCTTATGTGTGCTCTAACCTGTATGGTAGAGTTAAAGGAGAAAAGATTTACGTTGGTTCCTAGAGCAGTAACTGTTCCGCCCATGGGATTATTGTCGGATTTTCAATATTTAATATTCTACTTAGTCATGTTAATGTGCATGAAACGTGTCTTAACTCTTAGGGTGAAATATCTTAAAAACGAAATGTTGAGATATAAAATGATGGTTTTGGACATGATAACCCGAAAATACTCTTTCTAATCATAGCACACAATGCAAACAAATAAAGTATCGTCACTGTCGCACATTAACCCACGCGGCAAGGCCTTATCCAAGTATTTGAAACTAATGTGCTTGGCGACAGGAACTACTTCAGCTTTTTCTTAGGCCATTTCTCAATAATCATAGGCCATTGTATCTTGACTTAAACTCGTTTGGACGTACTGTAATCAAGGAAGTGAAACTTGTCCGCATTAGTGTTCCGGAAATAAGTGTTAATGTATATAATCTTCCATGTCAAATATAACAATCCTTAAATGTTTTTCGTTTGAATTCTTTTATCACAGTATTATTCTTATTATTCTTATTATAGTATTATTCTTTTATTGTAGGATTATAGTATTAGAGATCTGAATCAATAATAATTCCCCGAACGAGTCAATACCCCTGTCGGCACTCCTAGGTTACACCACAAAGGAATTATCTGATCTAGACGCTCTTTTAATCAAGACAGTACTTTATAGGCCAATCTTGCAGCCGACAAGACGTTGAACAATAGGCACATTTGCGGATAAATTTTGTTTGTGAAGCGTGGCAAGCTAAACTGGAATGTGTATGAAAGGTTGTGGTTTAATTTATGCATCAATACCTCAGTCAATCTAAATACGAACCACCAATAAGAATATGAGTTTGTTGTCGAAGCCTATAAAATATAACACTTAATTCCCTATAGTGACGGCTTTCACCAAGTGTCAAATGTGCGTAATCATCGCTCCGGCTTCTAAAAGTCCAAAATAACAAAATTCATAATTTGAGGGGATTCACATTTGTGACAAGCATATAACGTTTTGATTTTGTACTGCATATAGAAATTATTTAACGTATCGGCAATGCTTTATTGTTATCTTCCATATTTTCCATCAATTTCATTTTCCTTCTTTAACCACCAAATGCTTCGAAGGATGATTGCTATTGCATGGGAGGTATTATTAGTCCGAAATATTTATAGAAAACTATAGATAATTAAAAGAAGCGTCACTAGACAGTAAAGAAGTATCCAGTCAGAAATCTAACTTTATGAGCCACGTCCTATATATCGCTAGAAACATTCTTACCATTTCTCGAGCAGCCCCCTAAGCTCTAAATCTCCAAAACCTTAAACCTACTTCATTAATCGTTGTACCTGAGTATTCCATGGTCTTATGAAAACAATAGGAATCTTTTAGGTTACCGCTCGTGTTTGGTATATTCGATTCCAGGTCCTATGTTCGTAGTCAAACTACACATAATAATTCCGCTCAGGTTTGTTTTGTTAAGTTCCGGGTATCATGTTGTAGTCAAACTACACATTTTAGTCAAACTATATTAAGTTCCGGGTATCATGTTGTAGTCAAACTACACATTAAACTTCCGCTCAGGTTTGTTTCGTTAAGTTCCGGGTATCATGTTGTGGTCAAACTACACATTATAATTCCGCATAGGTTTGTTTCGTTTAGTTCCGGGTATCATGTTGTAGTCAAACTACACATTATAATTATTCCGCATAGGTTTGATTCGTTAAGTTCCGGGTATCATGTTGTGGTCAAACTACACATTATAATTCCGCTCAGGTTTGTTTCGTTAAGTTCCAGGTATCATGTTGTGGTCAAACTTCACATTATAACTCCACTCAGGTTTGTTTCGTTAAGTTCCAGGTATCATGTTGTAGTCAAACCACACCCTATACCGATCATGTAGTCACATTGCGCATTATGCGGCCACCTTCTAAATAATGGCATAGAGTATAGACATCGGGTATGTACATGGGTTGTCGAGGTGCAAGTCCCTGTTAAACAGTACTGAATACCTCTATTGAACCTTGCCTCTATTGAACCCTGCCTATATTGAACCCTGCCTATATTGAACCCTGTCTCTATTGAACCTTGCCTATATTGAACCCTGCCTATATTGAACCCTGCCTCTATTGAACCCTGTCTCTATTGAACCCTGTCTTCATTGAACCCTGTCTCCTCTATTGGACCCTGTCTCTATTGGTCTATTGAACCCTGCCTATATTAGTCTATTAAACCCTGCCTATATTAGTATATTGAACCCTGCCTCGCTTCCCTCACTCAAGTTCATCTATATCTGCCATCTCCTAACAGGGACGTATAGCAACGCCGCACCTTGTGCACTGCGTTACATCTTTATTAATTACACTTCCACCACCGTGACATAAAGTTCCCCTCTCAGCCGCCATATCACGATCACTTCAAGTTGATTTGTCAATCTCCCTCCATGACGGACGTGTCAGATTATATGTCTCGCTGGTGCAATCTTGTTTGTTCGCTGTCAGGAAGATACATGCGTTGCTACCTCAATTTGCCCTATCTGGTTGGTGGATTACACGGTCGATTGGCTGCCTTGTTATGCATACTTAACTAATAACAATTACATCGGTTGCGAATCTGCGTTCTCAATTCTGTTAAGAGATCGTTCGATTGCAACTGTGGTTAACGTTTAACGTTGACACTTACAAAAAAAGTGTTTGAAGTGGGTCCCAATCCCCACCGACCATTCATGTTCCTGGATACTTTTAGTTTCCTTTCATAGCAACCGCGGTGTCTTTGTTGACTAAGCGCATTACAGTTAATTTCTAATTTATATATGTACTTAAATATTTTTCATCTTTATTTGAGTTCTTAATTTTCTTAATCAATCCTCCATATTCAAAAATAGTCCAAAAGTGACGATCTTGTTTTCAAAAATTTGATGTCGCAATGAATAGCATGTAGTATTTCTGCACTTAAAGTTCTGGATTTTATGTGCCTAGCCTGGCGAAGTTAGTGGAAGGCCTCGCTTAATGGCATTGGCATGATAAACACGAAATGGAAGCGGGGGGTTCCGTGCAGTCCAATCTTTAGTGCAACATTTACAAATATATAGTGATTTAGGTGTGGCTTATTGAATATTTGTACGACTTTAAACTAAGTACTTGTTTATATTGTTATATAGATATGTTATTATGGTGTCCTCCTTAGTTTTATTGGTCTTAAATATTTTCCAAAGTGTTCATTGCAGCCTTGAACAGAAATAAGTATAGAAGAAATAAGAAACAGAAATAAGTAAGCTGATTCCCAGATTCTGCAACTGGCAGTAATCGTGGTACAAATTTCTGCTCTCAATATTTCTTTATATTGGACCTTTTATCTTCCTTTCTGCTTTTGGTATGTATAATAATGTTACTTCAAAATTTTGTACGCACGTGTGATCGTACAATTAGAATACCAAATTATCGTTAAAATCTCGCCAAATCCAATGTCAAACTCAACTGTCTTGTCTCGTTTCTGCTGATGTGTCAATTTTCTGCAGGTGATTTGTCTCCTTTCATCAGCACATTTCAAATCTTCGACTTGGTATAATTTCGGACTGAAATAAATGTCGTGTTGACAATTTCAGACATGAACATTTCACCCAAATTAAGCATTCATGGATTTTTATTAGGTAGAAAAATGAGGATGGTTTATCATAAGTTCTAGTTGCAAGACGTTGCTGAAAATGGGTTGCTTATACTAACTAAGGCTAAGATCATGTAATAATATCAAACCAACCACAATTTTGGTTAAACTTCATATTTTGCAGCAAGCCTTACAACATTGGCACATTGCAAAGTTCTTTTTTCGTTTCAACGCCCATTTATAAATTTGCTTTATAAGATTTTAAGGGATCCACACTTTTTTACTTTCAGTTTCTGCTAAGCTTCACACTTCCAGTTTAATGTTAATGCAGCGAGATCAGGTTTCTTTATAATCTCGCTGTTTTGTGGTTATCATTCGATTTTCTTTGCACTTTGAAATGTGAAATTTTTAGAATGTAATCACATGGATTGCTTTGTTCAAAACTTATTTTACTTCAGTTGTACTATTCTGCATGTATCCAAAAGCTCCACGGCTTCAAATAAGCTGGCCATAGAAGTCCAATGTTCTTTGTGCTACCCTGACTCAGCCACCCCTTATGCAATTTTAAATTTTAAGCTTTTCGGCAGTATCGTGATCGTTTTTGAAATTCCTGATATATCCGAATCGGACAGCTTGATTTTTAAATCATAAACGGAAACCTCAGTAAAAGAATGTACGGGTACTCCCCCTCAGCCTCCCTTGACGACTCCCTCGACCTGGAAACAGAACGAAGTTTAACCGTTACTCTTATCTCCTGTTCCTTTCACTTCTTTCTCTCTATTTTGGGAGTACTCAGGTTTTTCAACTCTCAATACTTTCCCGCTAATGTTAACGAAATGTTACCTCGTCACTCTGGATCTTGTTTACGTTTACGAAATGTTGATGAAATATGACATCTGACTAAAAACTTTCTACCGAAAAGATCGTTATCGTGCCAATAGAGCAGATTTGCAGATCATCGATTAGATTTTCAGTGGCTGTTTAGGGCAGGGGGTTTAGGAATCCTAGAAACCATTTAAAGACTTCTTGAAACGTTAATAATCTGTTCAGAAAATAAAATCATTAACTATGCTGAAATGTTGAGAAATCTCCGTAATTGTAACGCAATTGTGAACTTCACATTGACCCGACACTTCCTTTCTTTTCAGCAACTTTAGTGTAATCATCGTAGCACTATTGGAACCGTGGACCGAGATCGATAACTTTACATTTGTTATGTGTGTTAGTCTGGCCTTCAACAGGATGCTCTGCTCTTTCTTCGTGTTCCCAGTCAACGGTTTTGCAGTTGCTACTAACAGGTTTTCCATTTTGTGTGTTTGAATTTGACCTGGTTTGATTTATGATTCAGTTTCGTGTTGTTTGGTAAGTAGTTTAAACAAGAATTGCGGCCGCTTTCATTGTGTCAGGCGACCGCTGAATTTCCCGTATCTTTCCGTCGCTTATTGTCATTAAACCTCGAGGAATGAGGAATCAAAATACGCAACCTCGTACCAGACGTAATTTCGGTTAGTTGTTCTGCACGTGTAAAATCAGACGCGCGAATTCACGCAGCCGTTCGATGCAGCCAAGATTGAAAAATTGCACGCGCAAAGTTTAGACACAATTGCGCGTTCTTTTCATCGTTTATTTCAAATATCTTAACT
>JH153048.1:0-14846 GCA_000226015.1 Mnemiopsis leidyi
GTACAGGTGTAACAAATACAAATACAAATACAAATGTCTAGGAATTATATTAGTAGCGGTCAGCCAGACATCCCAAAAGTGGTGTCAAGTGATACGCTGCATAATAAGTAGTGTGAATACTGCTGTCAATAACATATTTACATAGCGTCTAAAACTAAGTACCCAGTAAGTCCAAAAATTATGAATAGACGAGAAACCATTGGTAACTGGTCAATTGGCAACTGGTCAATTTGGAATTAATAATTTAATACTAGATTCAGAAATTGAATTTTGTGTAGTGTCAGAAGTATGTCTAGGAATTGTTGATAAGAAACCGGTTGTCTATTTCTGTGAAGATTATCCGACTTGATCTGTGTTTCATTATTGTAGCTTTTCTTAGATGTTGATAAGAAACATTAGGTAACAGGTTTCGATAGTCAATAACATATATACGAGGTCCTGTTAGAATATAGGTTTTCTATTAGGAACGGTATTCGTGGGGAAGAGTCTCAAATTTTCGATGAGAAAACGCCCCATTTCTCAAAATTTATTGGCACTGCATTAGTTCTGGGGTGTCAAATACTCTCAAATGGTCAAATGGATACAGATTGACCTCCAAAAACAAATGTAGGAGCACTACATTTAGAGAAACGGGGTTTGAAACTTGAGACACCTCCCCACGAATACCGTTCTCTATACTGTTAGAATATAGATGTTTTGTTTATTGAGTAGGTGGATTGTGGAATGGGCTAGGAAACGCCCCATTCATAAGTTTGATTTAACTGTTAGGATGGCCTTACTAAAAGCATTTGTGCCGCTAGAGTCAGAGATGCTAGCAGGCAGCATCTAGGAAGCAAGCCACTGAATTTTGAGCCCATTATTTTTAGGTCACTTTTGACATCTTTCCTTATTTTCTATCTTAGCCAGACTAAGATAGTCAGTACATTTGGCATGTACTGGATAAGTTGTGTAGCATCTTACTCCTAAAATTGCTTTCTCAGTGTAATTATTTTGAACTTGTGTTGCAAGTTTCATCTGTTCTATTTTCTCTTTATAGTAATTACTAGATGTCCTATTTGTACAGATCTGTATGTCTATAATATGATCAAGTTTGTCAGTGTAGGCAATAACTTAAGTTATTTTACCTGGTAAGTTATTATTCACTGTGGGAAGTACATTATGACCTTTAAAACTCTAACTAGTTACTACGTTTACATGATTACTATCAGTCGCAAAATGCAAAGCTTGCCTCCAGCCAGAAAAAGACACGTGGTTTTCAGATCTCTTGTCATTTCTCGTCCAATTGTCTAACGTTTCTTTTACCTCGAAGTTATAAATTTTCATTTTTTGGACTACAAGGGGTCAGTAAGGGCCACACTTTATGTTGTCATACTTTTTTATCTTATTCTTATTTTAATTCGAACACTCCAACAGCCACATGTTACACAAGTGTAACGGCCAATTACAGGAGGCCGAATGTACAATCATACATACACGCCAGTGACGGTTAAGGTAGTGTGTACCATACATTTAGCGCCCGAGACTTCGCTGCAATGGGCAGCTACTCATTTAACCCTCACACCCGATTTCTCGAGCATTTGGCTGAGTGGACCGTGGGGCTGCATAGATCCAACGAAATCCTTAGCTGTGCATCAACGATGCTCACCCCATGGCCAGCGCCGCAGTTGGGAATCGAACTGCTAACCTTTCGATTAGCAGGTAGACGATTTAACCGACTGCGCCACTGAGCCATAAATCCAGTTTTTTTGTCGGGACACCCTATCTAAGGCCAAACAAAAGATATATTAGGGGGTGGCAACTTTTTTTTGAACATGGACTAAAATTTACCGAAAATCAATTGAGAATAGTCTCGAGATTCAAAAAGTTTTGGTTAAGTGTCTTTTCTGGGGTGGTTGCCACCACCCTTATATATCTTTTGTCTGGCCTTAGATAGGGTGCCCCGACAAAAAAAACTGGATTCGTCTAGGAAGCATCCTGTGACACTTTTCTTATTGCCTTATTACCACAATCAAAATCATCGAAACAACAAGTAACACAACTATCTTAGTTCTGGTATGGTTCACTCTTTGCCTGTATACACATGCTGACGGGACATGTATTAGCTTTTAAAAATCTATTTTTCAAGCCTTTTAAATTAACCCACTATACAGTCATCCCCGGATTTACCAGGCTAGGATTCATTAAGGGCCCGAAATTGGGTCTAAATTCTCTCTTATGTGTCTATATACCGTATTTTTGTCATTATCTTATGTTAAATATAGTGTATCAAGTGACACTACTCTTTTCCCTTCATGCGATCACATCACATCCCTGCATTAACAGATCCAATCATCCGAGCACCGATGTCAAGCAGTACGATAACGCCCGACGTGATACATAAGAGAACACCAGGCGGTTGAGCTAACTAGGTGCTGTTGTTAATGCTAGTGTGTCATGTTTATAGGGCGGGAATGCAGGGTATCACATATCAGTTACCACTGCACACTACAACAACCCTACTCCTGGCCAATCATCATAAATTTACGTTGCAGCAAAATTTCAAAAAAAGATCCAAAAACAATTTTTAACTCAAATTTCAGCTAAAATCTTCACCCGTAGATTACAATTTTTTGGCCATTTGCAGTTAGCCCCTGAAGGGGGGGGGGGGGGCTGCCATATGTGGCTGAACTTTCAATGCCAAGGGTCGACTTATTGGCCTGGCCTAAAGGATATGTCACCGGATCCGAAGGTTAACACCTTCTACCTTCCAACTTACATTCCTGATTTTTGGATTATGATTTGATCATGTACTGATTTGATACTGATTTGAATGTAATATTTTGAATAGTTGCATGAATATATCATTAAATATTGGGACTTCTCTTACGAATCCCAGGTTTCTGTAAAGTTGATTGTGTCACTTTTAATGCTTGAATCTAATGTCAACAAAAAATATTTCCTAGTAGGTCTAAAATGCTTTACCAGAGACAAATCGAAGTTGGCCGCCTGTGTTACATCAGACTGGGAGACAATGCAGGGAAAACCTGTGTTATTGTTGACCTCGTTGACCAGAAGAGATTGCTAGTGGATGGACCCCACTGTGGCCTTGCCAGACAAGTTATTCGCCTGAAAAACTTGGCTATTACAGATCTTAAAGTCAAAATTGCAAGAGGTTGCAAGACAAATGTTGTAAGAGCTGCTGTTACTAAAGAAGATATTGCCAACAAATTCCTACAGACCTCACTCAGCAAGAAAGCTGAATCCAAGAAAGCCAAAGCAGCTCTGGGAGATTTCGATCGATTCAAGCTGAGAGTAGCAAAGACCGCCCACAACAGAAAGATTAGGAGTGCTGTGCGAAAACTTAAGAAGTCCAGTTAATTTATTAACTGTTTTTATTTATTAATGCTCGTGTTTTTCTTAGCTTTTATTAATGTCAGAATCTCTAATTTATTACTTTGTCATGAGTTTACAATAAAAGTTACCAAATTTTTGTTCAAATTTCATAATTTAATTATTTGATTTATGAGTTATGTTCTAAAATGGTTAACAATTTTTTTTCTTCGATTATGATGATTAAAATAAATACATCACATCTAACCATCTTTTGCACTCTAACAGCAACATATGTATAGCTTTGAAGATGAGATGATCACTTCTTTCGAGTAAAGAACTGTTTTCTCGGACTTTTATTGGCGTTTCTTTCTTGATCCCTATACCTTGACATCAGAAAATGGTTTGTGACAAATGTAAGTTTTGAATCTTTTTTATCTCTGTAAGACAAAGAAATGCAATCATTTGAGGAAACTTTCTCGTAAAATAATTACAAACAGTCATGCTCATTCTAAAAGATAACAAAATTCAAAACCAGTACAATATTGAGACTATGTAATCATTCGCAGCTTATCATTTTTCCCAAAAAATAGTATATTTCATATGAGAAAAACTTTAAAAACATCCCAAAAGCAATTAAGATAAAGTGACCGGAAGATTTGAATAAATTACTCTGACAACTTGCCACATATTGTTCATGCGTACTATGTTTCAGGCGAGAAAAAGTTGGGAGTATCAGTCACCCAAGATACATGGAAAAGTGGCTCTAGAAGCACTGTGTGTGAGTTTTGCTATCTAATTTTCATTAAAAATATCGATTGTATTTGGACTAATTAATGTAAACCATTGTATAATCCTAATGCTGAATTATTATGCAGAGCAGTTTGCGTTTCTCACGATGCACTTCTTAGCTATTGAAGACACTAACCAATTATCGTATCAGGATGTATCCAAAAAACCATGGCAGCGATTTGTCCTAAATACCTTGAACACGGCTTCTGTATCCACGGGACGTCGTGCACGCTCCAGCACATCGACAAGCCTCCCACCTCTGCCCCCACGCCGCTCCAAATAAACGGCAACATGCTGAAAACTTCTTTCGGTAATCTCACCCTGGAGGATATCTCCTCGACTCCCACCTTTATCCCGTCATCCCACCACATCACCAGGACTGAAATGCAGCAACAACCTCCCCTCATACAGGCCCCCACTCACATCGACTACTACCTGCCATCCACGCGCATGGAGATGCCCACGCGCGCCTTCATCCCAACGCCATCCCACCTGGAGATTCCCAGTGCTGACAACAGCACGGGAAACGAACTGTGCGACATGCTGATGTACCAGCAGAGTATAACATCACTGTACATCGAGAGTAAGCTACCGGACATAGACAAATACTACGCGCTTCACCCCTTAGAACCTGAACTTCCTGCAGTGGAACCCCAGGGAAATATGTACACGTTTTCCTACCCTAGTGTATGCTATCGAGCCTATAATAGTATAGACGGCTGTGTGTACACCTTGCACCGCTACAAAAACTGTCAGATTAACACGTCAGAAACTAAAAAAATACTCGATCGGTGGCGAAGTCTGAGCCATCCCAATATTGTTCGCATTCACGACGCCTTCCCGACCAAACAGTTCGGGGACAACTCATTCGTTGTTGTTTATGATTTTTGTGCGGGAGCCAGAAACCTCAAACAGCTGCACTTCCAAAAAGATCAGGGATTCTTGGACGAAAGTCTGCTGTGGAACTACATCATCCAGTTAACGGCAGCTATAAGAACTGTTCACGCCAACAAACTGTCGTGTCGCATGATAAATCCCTCCAAAATTATAGTGACAGGAAGAAATAGGATCAGGTTAAACTGCCTGGGCGTCATGGACTTGTTAATGGGGGCAGTCCTGGACGATCCTACCAAACCGTTTCTCATCCAGCACCAGCAGCAGGAAGACATAGTAGAGCTAGGCAAGCTTATCGTGTGTATTTCCTGCAACTCCATCTCCGCCATTCACCAATCCAACCTGCCCAAATCATCCGACGTTATCTCGTCCACCTACACGGCTGACGTGCGGACTTTGCTCCAGCACCTCCTTAACAAGTCACAGCAGCCCAAGAAAATCAACGATTTGATGCCAATGATCGGGGCGCGGTTTTACACGCACATTGAGCGGTTACGCGTCGAGAACGACACAGCGCAAAACGAGCTGTTGAAGGAGCTGGAAAACGGCCGCTTGTTCCGTTTGTTGTGCAAGATAAACTCGGTTCTAGACCGACCCGAGCACATGTTGGATCCAGGTTGGTGTGAGACAGGCGAGCGGTACATCTTGAAACTGTTCCGCAACTACATGTTTCACAAGGTAGATGAGTTAGGCGCACCCTGGATCGACCTGCCTCATCTTCTTATGTGCCTGAACAAACTGGATGCAGGTTCGTTAGAACAACTCATGTTGACGTCTCCCCACGAACAGAGTGTCATTATTTGTACCTACAAGGACATTAAAAATAACTTCGATAAGTGCTTCAACGAGATTTTCATGATGCAAGGTAGTTTGTGAGGGAGCGGCTGGGGGATTACATTTCTTCTGGGGAGGCGTTGCTCTATCTTTGATTCTGGTGATTGTATTTGAATTGAGTTTTACCATGCGTATGTACCAAAAAAGGCGATTTCTGCAAGATTTATTGATATAATTCTTTTCTCATGAGCATTCAATTTCATGAGTAGTCGTAAAATGAATTTACATTTGATGATTGAGAGTTGAGGCTGGGTTGGTAACATTGAAAAGTTTTTGAATTCTTTTTAATCAGAGCTGATTGAAAATTTGTAAAGAGCATGTCCTATTTTTTAGATTTTTAGTAATTTTATAGTAGCGACCTTAGGTATTAATCTGTCGTCTATGTTTGACTTACAGGCCTCTGGACGAGGCGGTTTTACCGTTTTTGGAAACTAAATATTTTCGTCTCGGATCTTTTTTTGACTGTCTTAAAAGCCACACATGGGCTAGGGCTTACTCGGCAAATGGTATGGAAATCAGGGTTGTAAATTTTTAACTCCAACAAAGATACGAAGTTTTTTCTTCCCGCCGTTGTTTTCAGGTAGAATAGGAGACACGGCCTCTGTCCACATATTTTAGTGATTGTGTTCACATAATCACATATTTAACATTTTGCTCGCTGGAAGTACTGCTGGAAGAAAATAGCATGAAATTTGGAAGTTTTGTTACCGATTCTTTAATTAGATCCTCTAATTATTTGCACACCATTGCGGAGATGCCCCTCCTTATTAAACACAATTGATTTGATGATAAATTTGCTATTCAATGTTTAATTTGGATTTTGATATCTTGATATGTGCCGGGTACCGAAATTTCAACCGTAGTTTTGTCTCGTGAATTATTTTGTTGATATATTTTTCTCCAATTTATATGATATGATGTCATGTTTTCATAACTTTTATTCAACTGTGCGCGCTATCTCTTCTCACCCGTCTGTCAATTTATCAGTTACTTTTACATTCTTGACATATTTGTAATAGCAGAATCGTAAACCTGCTCAGCGTAAATACGATGCTTTAAATACCTGGTGTGCTGTTAAGAATTGTTAAGAATATTTACTCTTTTCACGTAATTTTTATTCAATATGGCGCATTTACGATTTTAAATGAAATTTTCTTTAAAGATCAAGTTACTTCCGAGTGCCACTAACTGTTAAATGTCCTAAAATGTTATTTTGACTGAAAGCTTACACTTGGAACCAAAAAGAGGCAGTATATTGAAATAAACGCGCATCTTAATGGATCTAAATTGTATTTTTGTTTAACCATGTGTATACTGTATAGCTTGAAAGTCGAATAATTTCATATATTTTGTTTTTTGAGTTAAGAGTGCTTTAAGTATTGCTGTCACAGCATCTGTCACAATAAAAATTTTACTGAAACAAAAACAGATATTATAGTATATTCTAGTATTGCAATTTGCAAAAATTGGGGGGTAAGCAATTTAAAACATCACATTGACCTGTATTGTCCTTTAGTACCGTGAGCTTATTTCAAAGAATGAAGACTTGCAATTATCATTTAAATTTATTCATAAGGTAAACTTAATAATTAGTATCCCAATTCAAACTGCACTGAAATCATTGTTGCAACTTCTGCAACTTAATTGAAATCTCGCTTTACAATCAGAATACTTAAAATCGACACGTCGTCATTTATTCTAGTTTTTTACCTATCACTACGAAACAAGCGCTGATTTTAATATAAAGCACTCTTAAAGATAATTTTCTGTAGTTTTGACTGGCTACGACTGACTAAAAATAAGTTTGGTGCCTTGATGAGATTTTGTGAATTTCGAGTAAGAAGAATAGAATGATGAATGAGCAACGCGTTTATCAGTTTTGGTCGTCATTTCGCAGTGGACGACGCAATTATGTTTGATGGGTTCCAATTTTATGAGGTGTATTACCTTCCCAATCATATTTCAAACTTACCCCGTGGATTTACTCGTCTACCTTTGTTGTATCATCTAGAAACCTTGCCCCAAACATACGCATGTGGGACAAAATGTCGGAACATCTTTTTGTACTAGCACAAAATTTGCCGCGCAACAATGAAAAACGTATACTCGGTCACATTCCTGAGGGACGCCGCGAGGCGCGCACGTACGCTCACTAACACAAATCTTCAGCTTCAGAAACGGGTAAACAAAAGCTTACGGAGAACAAATTCCTGACAAGAGCTAAAGGGAACAGATTCGACCCTACGAAGTCAAAGTTTAAGCAATGCAGAATATGCCGAGTCAATACTCATCACCCTAAAGCTAATTACTGTCAAGGTAAACTAAAATGGTTATCGCAATTTGAAAGCTTTAATCAACTTGCTGTTTGAACGTGTTTAAATTTAGGCGGGAACCCAATCATCTGACTGTTTTCTTAATCGTGAAATCATCCGAACTGGGGTAAACCTGAATTCCGAAGAATGTTCATTCTCATCGAATTCACGTGGCGCATTGTCGATAAGTAACGTAGATAATTTAGCAGTCGTTTTTAAGGTCGGGGTAAAGCTTTGACACAATGGAATTTGTCGTTTGGTCAATAGTCAACAACTTTGAGCATGGTTACTCAGCACGAAGTTTTCCATATGGTCATGGCCAAAGTCAAATTTGACATTTTGAGGTCCAAGTTTGAATTTACCATTTGATCATAGAAAATTTGGATCAAAGTCATGGTCAAAATTTTGTCCGTATATTATTGAGAACTTTTGACAATAGTCATAGACAAATATTTTTGACCATGACACCCGGGCGTTGGCCAAATGGTCAAAAATTTGATCATCTTTGATCTTACTCCCCCAATGGTACTGTAAAATTTAATATATTATGATCCTCCAAACAGTGACTAATGTATGCGGCACTGTTTTATTGCAGCCCGACAGTCATCATTTCGTGAACTGCAGTTAGCCATGTTTTTTGAGTGTAAGAAGGTTGCTTGGATCCTGTTTTTCTGGATAGCGATTTACTATTTTCCTAGTTGCTTACAAGATGGAAGTACGGTGTTTAACTATGCCCGTTTACCGGTTTAGCCTTACCTGGTCCCCTGCTACATGGCATGTAAACAGGGATCGGCCAGTTAAGGGCGGTCCGTGTAGGTTGACACCGTGCTTTCAGCTGTACAATTACTTGTTCAAAGAGTTCCATTAGACCTCTCTATGTAGTAAGTGGAGTTAACAGTCGGGCATTCGCGGTTAACGAGCAAATAATTTTGGTGGTCAGTGATTAACGCAAAACGGAGCTTAATGCTTTGGTAATGGGCAAAATGTATATTTACCCCACAAATTCTTTCAGAAATTATACAAGTCCCCCCAAATTAGGGTTTAGCACTTTAACCATGGCATTTTGGAGTTTTGGTGTTGGTTCATCTTAAATGGATTGCTGGTGTAGTGGTATCTACCCTGACTCTATGCAGAAGATCGGGGATTCGATTCCCAGATCCGCCAATCCTAGAGGATTGCGCTAAGGGCATTTGCCTATGCAATCTTCTTCGGTCGACTCCGCCGAATGACCGGGAAGCCGTGATTGAGGGTTAAATGAGGAGGGTCTCCGTTAAAAGATCTAGAATCTTCCAGGAGCCCCTTCATTATATTACTGTAAAAGCCTGGGTACAGGTGTAGCACATGCTGACCGTTTGACAATGACACCCTGGAATTTTTCCTAATTATCAAAGGTCAATTGGTCTAAATTAGTTTCTACCGGAAAACGGTTGTAGAAGATAATTGAGGGTGCCATTTTGCCAAATCAAAGTGTTTAAAATATTTATTTTCAGCGTGTGCTTACAAGAAGAGTATATGTTGTATGTGTGGTAAGACGTTGATGTCGACTAAAAACTACAAGATGTCTAGCACTTGATATTCGCCATTCCGTGCACCACAAACTTTTGATACGAAGAAAAAAGTTAGAGATCGACAAGGACGACGCGGACTGCAACTACAACATGATTCTTGAAATTTTGGGAAAATACGAAAACTGTAAAGCCACTACATACCGGACATTGTTGTTTGAGCGAAGAATTGTATTCATATTTGACGATCTGTACATATTGAGTTTTGCAGCACGTGTATTTATCATACCAGATTCAGAAAAATTGTTAGCAACTGTTTATCATAATAACTTTGTACGATATAAGCATCGAACTAATCTAATATTTTGAATTTTCTGGCTTATTTCTACACCTTTATGTGTAGTATATAACGGCTGCTTGTTATACTTTTTTTGATACTTTTTGAAGGGTTTGGCTAGGATTGCATCCGGGTTCTGCGTCAAGCGCATACTCCGACTCCTCCGACAGTCCATTCGAGAAGAGAGTTGCCGTTAGGAGAAACATACCCCGTGACTGGCGGTTTATCGGGAATCGGTTGAGGAACGTACTAAGAGCTATCTTGAATGGGTCCAGCTCAGTAATGGTGTTTACGTTCTTTGGGAGAAGATTCCAAAGTCGGGCTGCTTTAATCGCGAAGGAATTATCATATGCTGTCGAGTACAACGCTTGAGCTTGGTGATTAAATGGGGGGATGGTAACTCTCATTCCAAGCCTGGCAGAAGGGTAGAAGTTCATCCCTATATTGTTGGGAGCTTTGTCATTTAACATCTTCCAGACATGGATAATCGAGTAGCGCTCACGTCTTCTTTGCAAGGACAGAAGCTTTAGTTTTTCTAGTCGCTGCCAGTAGTCGAGGCTACTGCCTACTCATTCCAACAATCTTCTTCGTGAATTGCTTTTGGACATTTTCAACAGTCCGTATGTCAGTGATCTTTGATGGATCCCATAAAGGACAACAATACTCAAGCTTGCATCTTACAAGGGACTTGAATAGGGTAACCATTGTTGTCGCTGATCGATCCTTGAAAGCACCGAGGACCCAGGATGCCATCCTACGGGCGTCACTTGTCATGAGGTTGATGTGATATGTCCACGAGCAGTCGTCTGATAGGTAAACTCCCAAATCTCGTGTGACATGTGGTGAGCACATTATTTTACCCTCTGTTGTAAAGTACTGTCTCCCCTCTCCTGAGAAGGGCATTTCTCTGAGAGAACTCCATGCACTCAGGCAATAGTTCATAACAACAAACTTATCCTCGTGGAGCAGCATGTTGTTCGCTATGGACCATTGAATTATGCCGTTAAGGTCTGCTTCGAGAAGGGCTTTGCAGAGTAATTCCTTAATAATCTTCATTAGTTTGGTGTCATCTGCAAAAGTAAGTGCCTTCGAGTTTTTGGCACTTTTTATCATGTCAATGATATACAGGATGAAGAAAACAGGTCCAAGGACGGTCCCCTGAGGCACTCCACTCTTTACATCTTGGAATGATGACTTTTCCCCGTCAACAACTACAGTTTGTTTCCGGTTCATCAGGAAAGCTTTGATCCAGTCAAAAACTTTTCCTTTGATTCCATACATCTTCAATTTAGCCAGTAGAACTTGGTGATCAACTGTACTTTGTCGAACGCCTTGCTGAAGTCTAGGTAAATGACGTCTACTTCGCTTTCGTTCATCAAGGCATTGAGAACTCCATCCACGTGTTCAATCAACTGGGTCAGACAGCTTCTTTTGCTACGAAACCCGTGTTGGCTGTCGGGTAAGATATTGTTGTCCTCAAGGTGCTGGACTAAATGTTTCCTCATCACTCGTTCGAATATTTTCACTAGATGGGAAGTCAGGGATACTGGCCGATAATTCGCCGGGTCTGTTTTATTCCCCTTTTTAAAAATGGGAGTAATATACTGGAGCTTAAGGTCTGACGGGATGACACCCCTCGAGAAGGAATCCTTCCACAGTAGCCAGAGTGGAGTGGCTAAAGAGTCTTTACAGCTGCAGAGGATCTTTGCAGGAATGTCCCCGTCTGGGGTTGCTGAGTAGGGGTCTAGCTCTTTTATAGCGTCCTTTATATCTTCAATTGTAAACTCAAACCCTGACAACTCGGGACTAAGACAGGGAACCACCTGGCTGGTGCTAGCTTCTAGGTCGGCTTTTGAGGGGTCACTGAAAACGCCCTTGTATTGGGCTTGGAGTAGCTCTGCTTTTTCCCTTGGATCGTTTGTCAGAGTTCCATCAGTGGCCCGTAGGGGTGCAACTGTCGACTTGGTTTTGGCAAGCCGCTTTGCGTAAGAATAAAAGAACTTTGGGTTGCTCTTGACTGTGCTGACTGCTGCAAGTTCTTTCTGGTGGAGGTTATTGTCAATAACTTCCTTTATCTCGTACGCAATTAAACTGGAGTTTTGCTCGAGCTTAGCAAGGTTTCTTGACAAAGGGTTGAGGATCCTTAACTCTCTAATCTTAGAGTTAATTTTTCTTTTCTTCATTTTGAGGGATGCCAGTTCTCTGTCAATTTTGCTCTTCTTAGTGGCGGTTTCTGGAGCTTTCATAGGAGAATGTATAATAGTTAACTGCAGGACGGTAAGTACAATCAGATCTTTGAACTTTGTGCCATCCCAGTCGACGTCCTCGTCACACAGTTCTTTTAGGAGGTGCCAATCTACCTCTCCAAGGTCACGGTTTAGGGATTCCAGATCCGCTTTATGATAGTTCCGTGCTCTGAACGAGAATGGGTCGTGTGCAGGACGTGTTGGCTGATTAGGTGAAGTAGGATTATAGCCTAGCAAACATGTGACAATCATGTGGTCGGAGAGTTTAGTGTTTTCTGTATCAGAGTCCAGAATATTCTGAGTACAGTTAGTCAGCACTAAATCAAGTACACTGTTGCCTCTTGTAGGTTTAGTCACCATTTGGGATAAAAAGTTTGTTTCAATAAACACCATTAACTTGCTATAGGCTCCGTTGGGAGGGTGGACGGGTAATGAGCACTGGTCCCAGTTCATAAGGGGCAGGTTAAAATCCCCCATTGCATAGATTTCTGGGATTCGGTTATCCAGGGAATGATCGTCAACTAAGACCTGGAGTCTGTCCATAATGGCTGAAAAGCTGGAGTCCGACGCATCGGGAGGCCGGTAGATAACTGCAAAGATGGCGTGAAGGGATTCAATATAAACCGCTGCAAGGTTGTTGAACTGATCGCTGACCAACAGTTCATCAGAGGGGATGACACTATTGTGAAGGTACAGGGCACAGCCACCACCACGCCTTACATTTCTGTCTGATCGGATACATTGATAACCAGTCAGCTCGGTCTGTGCCTGACTAATAGCATCAGTCAACCACGTCTCTGTGATCCCTAGCACCAGGGTCGGAGGCAGAGAGTGGTCCTTCAGTAACGTGGAGTCGATGAACGGCAGTTTCCACTTACTGTCTCCACTAGCTGCCGGTGAGATGCTTCTCCCATTCAGTAGGAGCAGCCTGCATACTGATTCAGGAAATTGTGGCGGGGTGCGGTCTGTTGAATTGCTGGTGGATGAACTAGCTGCTGATGAATTGGCGGGTAAAGAGGGTAAGCTGGAACAGTGGGCCGGGTCATCCTCACCTGTTCTCTCACTAACTCTGGTATAGATGCTTGGAACTCTGACAGTTTCTCTGACATCTGTAACACTATCCCCTCCTTCATATTCTCTAGGAGCTGCAATAAAAAATCCTCGTTCTGGTTGGCGTTTTTTGTTGTAGCGCGTCTAGGCTGGTTGCCGGTGACGGAAACAGTGACTGAGTCTCTCTTTTGTATTGTAGGGGGAACAGGAGTGTCGTTTAGAGTAGAAACGCTGTCCCATCTGAACTTAGGGAATGTTCTAGAAGGTTTTGATGCATCATAACCTGGCTTAGGGTTGTCTCGGTTAGCACCTTCTGATTGTTCCCGTGGTCTCCTAGTGTGTTTAAGGTGGTGAAATGTACAGTCCTTGTTAGGGCAGTAACGCTTGAGGACTGAGTTGCGGCACAACTTCGGGTGTAGAAATTTACAGTCATCCCCTTTAGTGCACCCCATCTTCTGGTTATCCCCGTGCTTACACCATCTGAAACAGCGAGGAGGATGTTTGAACTTGCATGGCTGGCCATTAATCTGTCGTTTACCCGTCAAACCATGTGGGCACTGTCTCTTTTTGTAGGCTTCACATACCGAATCATCGAAGCCAACTGAAACTGATTCTCGGTCACGATATCTTCTTGGACTGACTCGATCGCTTACATCCTCACCAATTTCGATCTCAGTTTCTTCAATAACGGGTGTCATTTCTGAACCTTGGATAGTAGCCTTCGGGGGTTGTGCTGGTAAAAGAGCCAGATCATTCTTCCTGTAACACTCGTAGCACAACCAAACTGAGCCACTAGGACGTGAGGACGACTTAATCTTCTCCTTTATTTTGTCACAGTTGTGGCTGCCCTGTAAACGCAGATGACAAACAAGGGGTGGCGTATCAGAGAGATTGTTACAGTACAGCTCTCCACAATCAAGACAAGTCGTCTCAAACAAACTCTCGATCTTAAGAACAACGCGATCACTTAAAACTTTCAAGTTTTTGTAGAGCTTTTTGCTATCAGCTCTCACATTGAAACCCAAGAGAAGGGCGGCGGCTTCAATGTGCTCGGCGTTGAAACTAGAAATATTCTTCAAGTTGGTGGCGTACTTAGCAGTGAAACTATAAGCGGAAATAACTTTCTTTGACAGTGGATCTGCACGATTTAGCAGTGTTCCTAAGGCAGCTTTCCATTTTTCATCACTGGCAGTGTTCTGTGTGTTATGTGCCATAACTTTAGTATCGTGTTAAGTTTCCAAAAATCACGTCACAAATCCGTGTGTGGAAGGTTAAGTACACGATGGTATACCGTAGTACACAGCGAGATAAGCTTATCAACGATAAACGGTTGCTTATCAGAGCGAGCAAAAGTGCAACGTAATGTAAGCATGTCAAAAAACTTGATTATTGGTCTTTTAATTTGCAGTCATTTTTGAAATAATATATACTATGTCAGTGAAAACACAGTATTTCACCAGATTTCTGAATCAGAATTTTTACTTGAAAATTTTTCTTCTGATTTTGTAAAATCCTGATAAAAATTTTCAAAAGAAATCAAAAATTTTCTAAAAAAAATACCCATAAA
>JH153048.1:32589-48987 GCA_000226015.1 Mnemiopsis leidyi
AAGTTTCCAATTTTGTAGCTCTTATTGAGGATAAAACTTCCAACCGACGGACATGACCGACGAATTGAAATTTGAATACCCTCATTTTTCACCCTTGACTCCATTAAAAAGTGACAAAAACTGATTGGAGGGACAGTTTTCAAGTTAACAAACCATTCTAGGGCCAAAAATTGGACTCTAAAATGACATTTCATGTGCTTAAATTGAGGATAACCTCAATTTTTGCACCTAAAATGGACTGTGAGTACAGTAGGAGGATAAGTCTTTCACTGACATAAACTATGAACTTTTTTTGTTACTATTGCAGTTGATATATTAAGTCCAAAAACAAAACTTGAGCTTCAAATGAGGATAAACATAAAGTCATCATTAACAGCAAATGGTTCAAAATGTCACAATTATCCTCATAGTGCCTAGTGGCCAAATTTTATTATAAATGTCCAAAATGACTATAGTAGAGACATCGGGCACATTGGAATCAACTATTGACATCAAAAAAATTTCCAATTACCCTCACACTCTTCTCCAGGTTGCCATTTACGCGAGCGCGCCACGGGCTGTTACAAGACAAAATATTGGCCTGGAGTAAGAGTGAGGGTAACTTTGATTTTAAAATTAGTGATTCTTGACCTCAAAAGTACCACAAAATTGGTTAACAACATTGGAAATTCCTCTTTCATTTACTTGTGGACTTATTGAGGGTAATTTACAGAAATTTATTTTCTATGTCATACCAAACAATAAATTTACCCTCTTTTTGGCCTCTATCTCGAGAACGCAGGGTCATATTGACTCAAACTTGGTTTCATTTGTTAACTTTTGTCATCCTTGAAGTATCTATGTATCAAACTGTGACCCCCAACTTTACAAGTGTCACTTATGAGGATAAACTGTTGGATCATTTCTTATAGAAAATGCAAAATTTCCCCTAATTTGCCCTCATTTTGACCACATCTTGTAAGTAGGTCAAAAATTGACTAATGCACAGACATCGGGCACATTGGGATCAACTATTGACATCAAAAGAAATTTCAAATTACCCTCACACTCTTCTCCAGGTTGCCATCTACGCGCGCGCGCGCGCCGCGCGCTGTTACAAGACAAAATGTCGGCCTGGAGTAAGAGTGAGGGTAACTTTGATTTTGAATTCAGTGATTCTTGACCTCAAAACCACCACAGAATTTATAAACGACATTGGGAATCTCTATCTCTTTTACTTTTGGACTATTGAGGGTAATCTTCAGAATTTCAATGTCTCCGTCACAACCAAAACCACCAAATTTACCCTCATTTTGGCCTATATCTCGTGAACGCAAGGTCCAATCTGCTTGAGCTTGGTCACATTTTGAAGAACTCATTGAGACTGAGCCCCTGAAAGCATCATGAAAGCACAAATTCATTATCCTGATTTTATAAAACCCAAAAACCTCCAAAATAAGGATATTCTCAATTAAGCTGCTATTGCTGTGCAGTTTACCTAAGACGGCGATGCACTTCGAAGAGATCACGCAAAGCTATAGGGTTTATTACTAAGGGAAGCTAAAAGTTCCAGATAACCGCACAAGTGACGTGTTAAAAAAGTGATCTGAAAGGATAACATGAACGCACGTACTGCAGCAGCACGTGCAGAAATTCTGTGCCGCTCAGCTGCGCTAGCAACAGTACATATCTAAATGTGCAGTAATATAAATCACCTAGTGACCGTCCGAATAGCTGGCGTAGCTGTTCCGGAAGTTCTCCAGTATGTGCTGGGTCGTTTTAGAGGACGTGTGGTTGGCGGCGGCGTGGAGGGGGTTGTAGAACCGTTCCTCGCCGGCGGCGGGGGGCGAGTGGGGTGAGAGGGGGGTCCGCGGTGACGGTGCAACACTCGACACTGATCTCGTCGAGACAGATTCAAACCGAACTGAAAAACAGCAGGCACATTTTGGGTGGGGAGACAAGAGGGGTGATGTTTCTCTCTGATGTAGTACATCCGGACATCCAAGATTCGGACACTGTAAACATCCGGACATAATGAATCTTCTTGTTTGAAGACTTTTGACAACAAAGAATTAGAATATGAAAGACAGGGTAGACGAGCATAACAACTGCAGAAATGTGAACAAATCTTCATTTGCACTCAAAACCACGTAACGAGGAACTGAGAATAGTTACACTAAATTGCTACGAGCCAAATCGTACTATGACTAGACGAGAATCATAGAAAAGAAAACCGTAGAGAATGTACAAAATACATATAATACAAATGTACAATATAAGATGCAATGTATAGTGTATACACAAAATTTACTAAGAACATGTCTACAAAAATACAGTAATTGCGACACCAGTACTACGAAATACAGTAACACTAAAACTAAACGTAGTTTTATTTTCTGACAAAAGCAAAATAGCTGACTTAATCGTGCTTTAGGCTTAGCCTCAACGTAATCTTGAAATAACTATTTGACTCCTGTTTAACGAAACAGGGCTATAGCCACGATATTTCATTGTTCATTATAGATTATAGCTATTAGCTAAGGGCTGTATGAAAAATAGAGAATTTGTGATCTAATAAGTATCTCATTATCGTGGCCCTATATCGCTGCCATTGGGTGGGAACTCTAGTTAAACTTTAAGTTATTTTCATGGACAAGCCTAAATTATGACCAAAATGGCAAAATGAGTCTTACCTACGACAATTATTAATGGGAATAAGTCCGAGACCCAGAGACCGTGCCAGTCACATAGAATTTGAACAACACGCTAGAAAATCTTCGAGCCTAAAGTGCTGACTGCTGACAAACCACAAGGAAATATTTTGAAAATACAATGATACAGGCGGGAGTGTTCGACCACGAGACTACGGATTTCACAAGATGAGAAGTTTCATGCGTGAATATCATATTCAATAGACAGTGTCACGAGGGGAATCTCTTAGACAACGATTCATATTTGGGGTTTATTATTATATTTATCAAAAAAGCCAAAAAGTCATGGCTCGAAGTATATATAAAGAATTAATTCAATGTAATTAACGAATTAGTTTAATTTACTGAAAACTGAATTTATGACAGCACCTATGAGAAAATACTTAATCATGACATTCGATAATATAAAATTATACCTGATTCATTGTCGACTTTGTTCTGGCGCGTGAGTTTACTGTCGGCCGACTGCTCGTGCTCGGGAGTACCTCCTTTCCTCAACATCGTGTCTCTGATCTTGTTCAACATCACCTCAGTAGGAGGCTGCAGTTTCGACGTCTGGACGATAACGTAGAGGTAGTCAGACGCCACGATCTTCGTCTCTCCCGGAGGGTTGATGTAGACAAACCGTTTGTGCTCCACGCTGACGTCCAGGTGCCAGTCTATCGCGCGGTGCAAGCCCAAACACAGCAGGTTGAACTTCTGAAGGAGCTCGACAAAGACGTCCTTGTAGGCCTTGCCTTTTATGTGCTCACTAAGAGAGGGCTCCTCCGCTTTGATCCGGATTACCCGACACTGGGAGCCGCAGAGCGCGTTAGCGGGGACTTGGAGGGGCCCGGAATGTTCCT
Organism: Mnemiopsis leidyi; assembly: GCA_000226015.1. Lineage (NCBI taxonomy): Eukaryota > Metazoa > Ctenophora > Tentaculata > Lobata > Bolinopsidae > Mnemiopsis > Mnemiopsis leidyi. Next base: position 36,125 of record JH153048.1, read on the forward strand.
CGTCCTCGGCGTCGTATTCAGGGACGTTAGCACCAGCTATCAGGGCTCGAACCAGCGTCATCACCTGGACAAGATGGATCTTTAGTGATTGGAAAACAGTGGGATTTTTAGCGGTGTTTTAATTACCGCCTCCTGTTCTACATCATGCTTTTACAAACGGTTTATAAAAGCGACAACGCTGATAGAAAAATCGTTACCGCTGCGGTAAGGATAATACCGCTTTGCTCAACCCTCACTCACCTCATCGTTGTAATAAGCCTCGCTCATGAGCGTATCAAGAGCAGTAGCTGTGATACAGCTGCCTTGCGCGAACTTCATCGTCAAATGCAGCTCGATGTCCGGCTCGTCTTCGTTGTCCTGAAAAAAGGGAGGGTTGCGAGCTGGAGGGTGTTTTGATGTTGTAATGTCTTGTCGCGGTAATACCCGACTCTCGCAGCCCAAAGCTGAACGTTAGAACGGTAGACAGATATAATCTCGTCAAGTAATATCAAGAAATGTATCCTGTAACAAAGTTGAGCTCGCTTCACTCCATTGCTTTGAAAGTGTTATCAGAATTATAACATGAGGTTTACCTGATCAAGGAAATGAACGTTGGAGTCGTTGACGAGTTCGGCGATGAACTCGACAGGTTTTGAATTTTCTGATTTGCCAGCCACTTGAGGGAGGTTGAGACACGCCAAAATTGGCTCCTAAAATAAAACAAAATGATAACGATTTTTTGTATCAGGGTTGATTACTTTTTCTGCTCTTAGTCTTTAGATGAGACGAAAGACTGAACTAAGAATTATTACACTGATTTAAGCCTTGCACATCATTTCATTTCAAAATGAATAAAACTGGCCGTAGCTTGCTGTTAAGTTAAAGCATCCGACATAGCACGTGACCTAAACCTACTTTATCTAAAAGGAAAGGGTCTTTGTACGCCATTCTTTTTCCGTAATTCGATAGGATAACTACCATGCTGGCTCGGTTGATGAACGCTCGTTTTAATTTGCTGCGGTCCAGCGCGGAACCCTGTAAGTAATTACGCTTAATATGCTATTTTGAAATCGGAAAATATCCAGTCAATTGAAGCAATTTAAAAAGAAAGTAGACAGTACAGTAAACAATAATTCCAACAGCACTCACGCAAAGAACGCGAATTTTCGGGAAATGCCGGAGTTCCTTCCACGCTTTCAACAGGAAGTCTTTCTCGGCTAGAAGTAACACCACTTTTAATTTCTGAAATGTTTAAACGTTATATAATCAGGCAATCAGCCAATGAAGTTAGTTCGAAAGCAGAATTTAAAGAATCAACTAAATTAAATTTAAGTTTAACTTAAATGTTACTTGAATGTAACTTAATCTGAAAAAGATTTAACCTTGTATGGGAGATTGCTGGCTCGGAGAGGTTTTATCAAACTTGACAAACCGGAGATTGGAGTTTTATCGTCTCCAAAAGCACAGATCACAATGTGATTGTTCAGTTCGTGATCTTTCTGAGGATTTTGCCAAGTCAGTGAAGGGGATAGGTTTTAAAAATAATATGTACTATGTTGTTTATAGTCTGGTATAAAAATTTGGTGCTGTTATTGCCTAACAAATTGTAGTAGTAAAAGAACGAATACCATGGGACGCGTTTTGTGGCAACCGATATGAATTACGGCTGGGTGGTGTAGTGGTTTCACTTTAGCCTCCTATGTAGCAGATTGGGGTTCGATCCCCGGCTGTCGCAAGTCGGCCAGTCACCAGACTGTGTCTGGTACAGCTTCGGCTGGAAATGCACACTCCCTGGCTCGTAAGATTGAGTCCCCTATAGCTAGTTTAGTGCCTCAGTACGGAGTGGCTCAGGGTTTAAAAGAGGAGATGAGCACCTCAGGCTATCCCATCTATACTAAGGGAATGACCTAAAATTTGCATTTACAATCTGAATCAAGGCTGCGAAAAATAGGTCCTCCCAGTAATGTCAAACTTTATATCTTATAGATTTACTTACGATTTATTTCGCAAGATAGCATAATAAGTTGTTTATAATAAGTTGTTATATAACAAAAATCATTCCATGCATGACATTCAGATAATAATCAGAATCATTTTAGCGAGGTTCAGCTGAAGTGCAAGACTATACTTTTTGATGCGGATTACAAGGCTCTTGACGGATTGTTCATACTAAATTCTATACATTTTTTTTCATGCTTCAAGTTACTACATGTTATCTAAAACCAGATTAAGAGATGCAAGAACTTTTTATTGTTAAAGGGTATGCTATATCGTGCTTTAAATTAAATACTGCAGTGATTACATTAGCAATAAGTTAAATAACGTTGCAGATGCAGCTAAGTTAGTTTTGAAATGAAAAATTTGAAATGAGAAATTGTTGAGCGAAATGTTAATGAGTGAAACCGTGTGAAGTGTGACATAAAAAGTTCAACAACAATAAAACAAAAAGATTTCGTGATGAAGAGTAATCATTCGACCATTTAACGAGAAAATATACATGTATAATAAAGACGAGTATAGTCGTAAAGTAGAGACGACGTTTAGACCCCAGACTAGATAACAAAAAATACGAATACATCTCCAAAATGACGTCATCAAACTGTGATAACGTCATCAGTTTACGAATGACACGATCTCTTACCTCGTTTATGTACTTGATGACGACCCGTTGGTTAATTGCTTCCGCGTCATCTGGTTTGTACTGATACTCTTTCGTTATGTAGCCCGCCTGCCATCAACATTTAATGTTACCACGTGACAATTCAATACCACGTGACATTTGGTTAACACGTGACAATTCAATACCATGTGACATTAAAACACAGACTGGACAGTCAACTAAACCATCAACCGGACAGTTGGACAATATAGCAGTGAACGAGACTGCAACAACAAGTCGTAGATACTGATTTACTAATGACTATATTACAGTGATGAAGAACGGATTTGTGAATTTGGTGGTAGGAATGAAGTCTTCCACTGAAGATACATTTTTTGTGGAATTTTCGAAGAGTGGGATGAGTTAATAAACAAACACGAACATTACACTTTGACAGCATTAACGAGGACAGCTCAATTTGAAATTGACATCAATGATCCACTTTTCCATGGAAATAAAACTACCCTCTACTACTTGAGTGAATGGTGGTGGTTTTGGTACGGCTTTGACGGTGTTTAAAAGCGGGAATGCGATAGCCACGTTCCGAATTTAATTCTCGATGCAGGAAGATAATATCAGCAGTGCAGAGTGCAACATTCTCTAAATAGTTTGATTGGTTTAGCAGCTGATTGATTGGAGGAAGTTGCAGCAATAATGACTAGTATGTAAACTATGTGGATATGTAACTTTCGTGAAGAAGACTCGTGACGTCACAAGATTACAAGTGACGTCACGAGACAGCGCGTCGTCACGTAACAGCAGCCGTCCAACTCACCAAATCCACGTCTTCGAATTTCTTCTCGGGGGCCCAGTGGTAGTTGCCCGTGGGGTCAAACGTACTAGACATACCTGCTCCGGCCAGCGTACCTCTATCTACTGATGTAGACTTTGTCTGCAAGGGAAACGGTTTTTAGGTTAGAACGTCAGAGAGAAATTGTTGTGAAATGGGAAGAGGAATTTCGTCATCTTAACCGTTAATAAGAAACTTTCTAGAAGATCCAGGTTGTATCTTGGCTACTCTCTTCTTGACTCGAGTGATAGACAAGGATTTTAATAGCAATTCATCTATATATTTCTGTGTAACAACACCGTCATCAGGACATAACACTCAAATTATTTGTATAATAGTAGTGTTAAAAGTATCTAATGCTTTCAACACTACTATTATACAAATAATCCAGGTTATAGTTTCACAGAAGTAACAGAGGGTGAAAGGAAGATAACGAAAACTTACCGAGTGTTGTGAGAAGAGGTGTCTGACGGTACGGAGCTGATTTACGTCTGTCGCTGTCGAGGATTTAGAGTCGATACTTCCTACTCGCGTTAGACCTGAGTTTTATCCAATCAGAGAGCTGAATTTAAGTCACGTAATCGCAAATTCATCAATAATCTAATTTTATCTATGATTAAATAATCCAAATTTTAGAAACGATTGATTCTTTTGTAACTGTAAAGTAGTAACAGTTACAACAGCATATAAATCCAAATGTCAAATCTTAATTTCAATATACCTGATTCATTATTGTTGGGTGACTTGTGTTCCGAAAGGGGGATAAGTTGGACGTTAGATCGTTTCTTTTTCACTGCAGGAACGGTTGATAGTTGAGGAACAGCTGGAAATGAGCGTTGTCTAGCAGCGGGTTTAGCGTAGCAAACATGCAAGCAAAAATATGCTCAGCGAAAATTCAAATATACAGAATGCACAGACATTCAAACATGCCGACAAACAAACATACGAACAGCGATGGTGTTGCGCAAGCACGTACTGAACTGAATATCACCATTGGTAAATATCTTGTCACTTGTTTAACTAGAGGTATTGCTCATAATATTTTTAGTAGACATTACTACATCGACAGAGGAAAAGTTTCGCACAGTTAAGAAAAATGAATGGGGATTCATGAGCATGGCCTTACTGTACAAGCAGAATATGCATGGCGCTATCAATATTTCGTTGTTAAGCCAACCAGTGGGCTAACTATGCATTGTAATTTGTATCTAAGATTTCTAAAACTTTTATAAACTTTTCTGAAACTGTCCTTCGATGCTCGGAGGACATCAGTAACACGATTCGTACTTTCACGAATAGCAGCTTTTTGGAAACAGTCAATCACTATATGACGATTTAAATTAAAAGTTTTCGGCCAAAGATCAGCAGCAGGCAGCAGCAAAGGTAAACAAAAACAGTGTTAGTCTAAACTCATAAAAATTTTCAAAGAAATGCACTTATTCATAAAAATTTTCATTGAAATATGAAAAAGCACAGCAAAAGGTAAGGACTGTAGAAAAAGGGGGTTTGGGAAAACGAAAATTCAATAGATTTACCTGCTTCTAACCGACATTTACAAGGCTTAAATCCGATTTCGATCCCTTCGTTTAAGCATAGAGCGCAATAGAACCTTGCCCTGAAAAAATAACAAATGTTACTAAGGATATATCAACGTAAATTTAAAAGAAAAGTCAAGAATGTGGTGGAGAAAACGAAAGCTATTTAGATCAAAAAATGATCATCTAATTTTTATTGTTACTATCGAGCTAGTCGAACCTGCATACGTCCTTGTAGGAGGAAGCAATGAAGTAACCGAGACATTCTTTCCGTATCGTAAACTGGTCCGGTAGGGGGTTTATCGCCAGTCCAGAATTGTCAAAGTTTTCCACGGCGATCATGAGCAAGTTCAACTGCTTATAACATATCCTGGAGATGGATGACGAAATTTAACATTTTGACTTGAACTTTCTAAAACGTCAAATACAAACGTAAATAAATCTTAAAGTTTGCAAAAATCCTATAATCAAAGTAAAAGTGAAAGTTAAACTAACTCGGCTGCTTCCGGGAATGTCATGCCGTTGAAATCGCTACTGATCATGACGGTATAGATCTCGTGGTCACACCCGTACGCGTAGTCAGATTTCCAATCAAAATTCTCATTAATCTTCTCGTTCTAGAAGATGTAAGTCACCCTTTTTCAAGTTTCTCTTACGTTAATCAATTGAAAATCTCAAATTTCAGTCCTTTTAGGTCATAAAATCTTAAAACTAGGGACAGTCACAAAATTTTATTAAATCGAAAAAAGTTAACTCAACCAGAGCCAAAACGTCAAAAACAGCGAATTATCATTTCACAAATAAAAGGACGTCACTAAAATATGACGTCACTAAAATAGGACGTCACTAAAATATGACGTCACTAAAATATGACGTCACTAAAATATGACGTCACTATAATATGACGTCACTAAAATATGACGTCACTAAAATATGACGTCACTAAAATATGACGTCACTAAAATTTGACGTCACTAAAATATGACGTCACTAAAATATGACGTCACTAAAATATGGCGTCACTAAAACCGAAACAAGTGACCCACCCCAGGTATGTATGACCGGGTCGAGATGAGATTGATCATTAAGGTGGAGAATCCAGGACACAAACAACTCTGTGCTACTAATCCGTACATGAACTGAAAACATGGGGATTTAAGTTCCAAGTGTGATAGTTGTTCAAATGATTGGATAGTTTTTAATTTTGATTTATTGATTAGGAGGGTTTTGACTTATGAGCTATGAATTATAAAAATATCTCATGGTTTCAGGGAAAACACAATTTTAATGTCATGACAAATGCAGTTTTAATAATAGAAAGCAGAAAGCGAATCAACAAATCTATCCATTTACTAACCTCACTGATACAAATATTTTCGTCCCTGTAGTTGATTGGATCCCAATTAGGAATTGTTTGGAGGAAGCTTTTAGATTTATAGTTTAGGAGCTGCATGATAAGACGCGCTTTGCTGCAGTAGTTTTTAACGGAAATCTGAGGAAAAATTAATTGAGACTTTCAATCAAACTATCAAATTGCTGAATTATACAAGAAATTAAGTTGTTTTTGTAGTTTCAATTAGTAGAACTTATGCTATACTATCGAATCAATTAATAATAAAGATTAAAGAGTTGCAGTAAGTTATGAAAAACCCTTCAACCGGATCAAGGTTCAAAACACTCAAGCCGCACTAGTACATACTACGTAATCAATTAAGCTATTCGCCAAGACTCACGGCTCTAAGTATAGTGGCTGCGTCTTCGGACTTGGTGTCGTCTGAATCTTTGTTACACAACAAAATCACGGCGTCTGAAAACTCTAACTGCAATATACTGACCGTTATTGATCCTTATTCGTTGAGATTGTCCCAAGAATTTAATTTGCAATAAATGATAAAGATTTTGGAAATTTCTCTGCAACCTTTTTTGCAGCAATTTCGCTGCAAGATTCAATAAGATTAATCAACTTAACAAAATTTTAAGTTGGAGTGTATTCAATTATCTACAAAGATAAAGAATTGGATTTTTTGTTTCACAGGTCAAGAAGAGGGACGTTTATATTGCTAAAATAGACAACTTATATTTCATAAACAACTTATATTTTTAATAGACCCCTTACCTGGACACGCCTCAAATCATTGTGATTTAGAGCGGACCCTTCAAAATACTGAACACTTAAAAAATATCGCTTAATAAGTCCCGTCAATTCTGGTTCTGGACGCTTACTGAAAAGGGACATAGGTAAGTTCAACTAAAGAAATATGACAAATTATGGGTACGCACGAAATTAGAAACTGAGCTTAACGAAGTGACCTGTGACTGCCTCCTGTAAAAGAAAAACCAAGAAACAAAAAAACTGACTTGTCTAGAAAGAGTACCAACCAAACGAACAAACAACCAAACAAACAAACAAACTAACTTGTCTGGAAAGACAAAGAAACAAAGAAACAAACTGACTTGTCTAGAAAGAGAACCCGGCTTGTCCGGTCTCCTCTGTCCGGATGGAGGAAATCAGCTAAAAAAGATTTTACGTTGTTGTAGGTGATATGTCCACACACTACCACATATCTGAGTAGAGAGAGGGATATTAGGGAATGTTAGGAATGTTAGGAATGTTAGGAATGTTAGGGATGTTAGGGATGTTAGGGATGTTAGGGATGTTAGGAATGTTAGGAATGTTAGGGATGTTAGGGATGTTAGGAATGTTAGGAATGTTAGGAATGTTAGGAATGTTAGGAATGTTAGGAATGTTAGGGATGTTAGGGATGTTAGGGATGTTAGGAATGTTAGGGATCCTGTACTCATTTCAATGATGACACTTACTGAATTTTAAACAAACTTGATCTTGCAAAAAAATGGAACTTATGCAAGTATAATCGCATAATCGGGAAAAAGCTAACTTAAAACTATCTTACTGTATCTTTCTCTTGAGCCCAAACTTGAAGTTTTAGAACATAAATAGAACTAAAACAGAATAAAAGAAACATATCTTAACGAACTAAAACAGAACAGAAGAAACAGATCCAACAGAACTGAAGCAGAAATCAGAAACAAAACTAACTGAACTGCAATAGACTGATCAGAACTTACTTTTTACTATCTGCCCGCTCGTATCTGCCAGCGTAGGGAGACCTACTCCGGTAAAACTCGTACAGATAAGGCGTGTAGGTGGCGAACATGGCCAGACCGCACACGATGAAGACCATCATGAAGGATCTACCAATTCCGGTAGTGGGATAGACGTCACCGTAACCCACTGGAGGGGGTGACTTAGTTGAGTGTGATAATTAGTGTGATTATTAGTGTGGTGGGTCAAATAATTGTGACAATTAGTGTGGCAGATAATTGTGATGATAAGAATAGCATTTTTAAGAACTGTAATTGGAAATGAGTGGTTCAGGTTGAAGACTTAAAGAAGCTTTTGATTTTTGTAACACCGATTGTTTACCGATACGACAGACTTATCATTCCAACCTGTACTCATGGTAACCATGGTAAGCCAAACAGAGTCAAAGTAGGTAAAGTTGTCCTTCCTGGCACTGTCAGCTTTCCAGGGGTCTCCAGAATTTTCGACCTGGAATAATTGAACATGTAAGATTAAAGTAGCACCAATTAAACATAGAGCTTTATTTAGATGTTGAATCATAAAGCTGTTATTTATCTTCAAGACCACGTGTCAAATACATTTAGCTAAGAGGAGTAAAACATAGGCGGTTACTTTTTGCAATTGCGAAGATACCCTGCAGAGGAGCGTCTTGAGAAGTATTATGAAATTACTGGACACCGGCCACAAAATAACCGGATAACCGAATAACTGGACAACCGAATAACCGGACAACCAATAATCGATCTGAAACACTCACCAGATGGACGAAACCCGCGGCAAACAACCAGACACTGACAAAGTCCAACATGAGGACAAGTAACTGTACTATCGACCTGATGGGGGAGTCGTGTTAGTTCTAGAAAGTAACGTTAATTGAGTCAAGTCAATCGTCTTAGTTCAGATAGAAAGTAACGTTAATTGAGTCAAGTCAATCGTCTTAGTTCAGATAGAAAGTAACGTTAATTGAGTCAAGTCAATCGTCTTAGTTCAGATAGAAAGTAACGTTAATTGAGTCAAGTCAATCGTCTTAGTTCAGATAGAAAGTAACGTTAATTGAGTCAAGTCAATCGTCTTAGTTCAGATAGAAAGTAACGTTAATTGAGTCAAGTCAATCGTCTTAGTTCTATAAAGTAACGTTAATTGAGTCAAGTCAATCTTTGTCTGAGTCGTCAAATTTTAGTAGTATAGAATCTAATAATCTATATTGTTATAACTTATGAATTATACTAAAGTTGGTCTGTTTCAGGATAAGTTCTGTTAGCTTCTTCGAAAAGTTCTTGTGGTAGTTTTAGTACATGTTCATGTTGTGTCTTAAAATCGAGTGTGTCCATGTAGACTACTATTCTAGTGTATCAAGTGCTACATTATTCAATTATTTCTATTAGTTTATGTCGTCGTCATTATTAATCTTTTGTTATTCCTACCAAAAACTACGCATCTTATTTCGTATCTACTGTTTTTGTTTTGTTTTGTTTGTTCGTCAATACGATTGCATTTTCAGCAGTTGTAAACTTAGTGAGTCAGTCCTGATTGCACAACAGCTGTTGAAATAGTATCTATTCAGAGTAGCAAAATTAGGCTAGCTTCAGCGTAGGAAGTATCCATTCTTAGAGCTCAATTGAATAGGAGAATATGACAATGCTGCTGCTATGCAATAGTACAACAGAGATAATTAATTAACTGATTGGGCGTATACAATATGATTTGTAAAGGTATAGCTGCAAAGTCGGTTTGTGGCAAAGAAAAGAAGTACAAAAGTGGCGAGCGAGGAATGTAATCCTGCCCGAGATAAGTCAGTGAGATGTCTCTTGATTTTCTTAATAAAATTATTTTAATTCCGCAAAGTAGCTTTAAGTAGTAGTATAGCAATTAATTGATTCAATAGATGGCAAGATCATTTAAAGCAGAGGGAACAGGTGCTGATCAGTGATTTAAAGACAGGGATTAAGAAATGGTGGGAAGCGACTAAAGGCTCTGACCAGCCTGAATCTTTATAATTGATCAAGTTAAAAAGTGAAATTTGGGCCGTAGATAAAGAAACTGGCGGTCAGATCCCGAGAATGGCGTTGTAATTTAGCGGTTGATAAGCTTATATAAGGGGCCTTTTCAAGCAGTGTAAGGGATTTTCTTGCAATAATGGTGATATTTGTCATGTCACATGCTGAGTAAGTGAGTTTTACATGCACATACTTCCGCTTTTCCGCTCGTTGATCTTCCTCTCTAGAGATATTGCATTACCCGGTCGATACTTAACTAACTAACTAACTAACTAACTAACTAACTAACTAACTAACTAACTAACTAACTAACTAACTAACTAACTAACTAACTAACTAACTAACTAACTAACTAACTAACTAACTAACTAACTAACTAACTAACTAACTAACTAACTAACTAACTAACTAACTAACTAACTAACTAACTATCTGACTGACTAACTAAATAACTAACTAACTAACTTACTAGATTAATTATCTCACTAATTGATTAAATTAATAATTGACAAACTAACTGACTTATAAACTAATTCACTTAACATATATACTAAGGCAGGCGAAGACTGGTAGACAGAACGACTTATTAAACTTAAACCTGGTTGTAGAAAAATTGTAATCAATAAAGCAGACGAATACTAACCCAAATGCAGCTCAGATAAATTAACTACAAACAGTGTATAATACATTAATACTGCATAGTACTTTTCGTGGTTAACCTTTAGCCGTAACATTAGTCGTCAAATTAGTTTTCTATGGTATGGCATAGTTTCATGTCGGTTATACTGCGCCCATTTTTACTGACATGGGCCTTTTATTTACATACTGTGTTTTTACGAAAAACCTTTTTAAAACACATTTTTGGACTAAAAGGCGAAGAAAGTAAATAAGATGGTTTATTTCACCTTGGCATTAGATCAATGAGAAGGAAGATTTCAAAGATATAGCCCGGATTGAAACTCCTGTTTCTGAATTTATTATACCTGGTCAAAAGTTTAAGAGTTTAAAAGCAGCCAATTGTATGGGATGAAATAGGAAGTCCGCGAGGTACCTGTGCTCGGATGATATTAAGCTTGCAGGTGAGGCGCAGCATTTCATGCAATGGGGAGCTTTATGCGGTTTTGTGGTTGATAAAAAGCAAATTTAGAATAGTATATTAGTATGTACAAATGTTAATGATTGAAACAAATAAAAGTAGGAAAATAAATGAAAATAAAGCGAGGATTTTGCTGCTGGTGCCGTCAGCTACCACGCAATTATTGCTTTCACGAAATGTCGTCTATAATCAAGGTTCCCATGCCATTAGTACCTCAGCTCAAGTGAAACAGCAAAGATCATAAAATGTTTTCAATTTGTAGTCGCTCTGATGGCATTATCAATCCCGTTTCTCATTTTGTATCTCTAAATTTAGAGGACGATTACTTCTGATTCAATTCCTTATTGATTGCACCACTTTTCGATTGCATCAATGAATTGCATCAGGCGTTGATTGCACCAGATTGTTTGATCCCAAGAGCTACAAGTTGCCAGCTGCTGTGTGCTGTGATATCATCCTGATTCTCTCATGTATGACATGCGGAGCGAAACGTGCACGTGCACGCGCGCCTGCACGTGAATATAAGCACGATCTACGATGTTGAGCACGTGCAGGAACTCATGCAGCTGATACTGCTGCTGGAGCTACATGCAGCGTTCCAGATACCCGTCGTCGTGCTCCATCATCCCTCCTCCTCCCCCTCCTGCTTTCTTGTTGCTTTGCTCCGTTTTCCGTGTTGACATCTTCTGTTTGACTTGCTTTGCTCCTCCTCCTCCTGCATCGCTTTTCTTGGGCGTCGCTGTGCTTGCTTTGCTGAATCGAGGGTCCGTTGACTTTTTGACCGGGTCCTTGACTTTTGTGAATCGAGCGTCATTTACTTGTTTAGCAGCTTTGGCCAGGTTGCTGTTGCTACCGCCCCTAACATCCACTGAACTGGGTAGTTGTGTGTAATGTATTGTGAACTAAATGTGTGACGTATTGTGTTCAATGTGTGATGTGTTGTGTTAAATCTGTGACTTGGTGTGTTAAATAGGTGACAAATGTGTGATGAATTATGCTTAATGCATGATTTTTGTTAAAACGATATGTATAACTATGTGTGTTCTACGCATATATTGCGATAAAATGTTTCGTGTATTCATGTTCCATTTTTTGTGACATTGTGTCCCCATCTGCACTTGAAAGATTATGTGAATTAACGATTAAATGTAAGTGTCAAGATAGCATTGTCGAAGCAGACGATGACTGAGAGTAGAGTGATGAGCGCATCTTATTCTTACAAATTTCCATTTATCAGGTGACCCCAGTAATGGCTCTGTATACAGTATAGGTCCTGTAATACAGGAACACTGACTAGTAGTCTGTATACAGTATAGGTCCTGTAATACAGGAACACTGACTAGTAGTCTGTATACGGTATATGTTCTGTGATACAGGAACACTGACTAGTAGTCAGTGACTAGTCTGTGGCTGTCTTAGTTAGACTTGCTGGAAGTCGCAATCTAGTCAAAAACATCTAACAAACCATGAGTAAAACCTCATTTTTTTCTACAAATTTCACTATCAATCAATGACAAACATACAACGTCACAATTTTTGAATGTGTGAGGACACTTCATTTGAACAAGATTGATTTTGAGCGGCTACACTTGACTAAGAGCGGCTACACTTGACTAAGAGCGGCTACACTTGACTAAGAGCGGCAACACTTGACTAAGAGCGGCTACACTTGACTAAGAGCGGCTACACTTGACCTAAGAGCGG
>JH153048.1:48997-88984 GCA_000226015.1 Mnemiopsis leidyi
ACTTAAGAGACGGCTACACTTGACTTAAGAGCGGCTACACTTGAATAAGAGCGGCTACACTTGACTAAGAGCGGCTACACTTGACTAAGAGCGGCTACACTTGACTAAGAGCGGCTACACTTGAATAAGAGCGGCTACACTTGACTAAGAGCGGCTACACTTGACTAAGAGCGGCTACACTTGACCAGATGATCATGAAAATGCTGTCGGGCAAAAGTAGAGATATCTTATAACTTGTTATCCCTTCATGACCCGTTTTAAATGTAACTTAAATTGTTCTGCACCTACAGTTTAACAGCCTATGTTTTACAAGATTGTGTTTTATAAGCTAGTTTTACAATCATTATTTTTAGTCACGTCCAGTGAGTTGGAGAAACTTTGTTAATAATTAAGGATTTAGAACGAATTTTGTTTATCTGGACAATGATTAAGTGCTTCAGTCACTAATTTTATCTAAATTTGTAATTTGACTGTCGCGTGACCACTCGGCTCAGGAATTCAGGTCACGCAATCATCAGTAATCATGCAATTTATCAATTAAAGCACACAAACATCAGATATAATTTCAGCGGGAAGAACACACAAGAAACATGACGTCACGTCGCAAGATGGCGTGACGTCACGACACACGCAGTAGATTGAGCAGGTAAAGAGATCACGCTCACTGACACACCAACACACTTGCCATCAGTTCACTCTGAGTGACGTCACGTGATGGAATGTCACGCGACTGCAAACACCACGTGACCGAGTCACGCGTTACCTGCGGCTGTGAGATCGGCCCACGTCCGAGTCGGGCGGGCCGCCGCTCTGTCCCGCGCCGCTAAACGGCTTGTTCCAAGTGCGCCGTCGTACGCCGCCACCTCCACCGCCACCACCGAATGATACAACGCTATTAGAGAAGGTATTAGCGACGAGAAATGAGGAGGGTTGCAGGACACCGGCTAGACACGAGACGATGAAGACATGGGATTGGGACATGGGATGGTGTGAACTCACATGGGACAGGAGCGAGTCACGTGACGTTGTAGCACGCTGGCGTGACGTCACGTGACATTGTAGCACGCTGGCGTGACGTCACACGACGATAAACGTGACGTCACAGATTTTATAGGAATCGTCACGCAACTAGCAGAGGCGAAGCTGATGGATTGAAAGTCTGCGCATACCGAATGGGAGTAGCAGAAGCAGGCATTCATGGTCTGTATCTGTCTGACGATCTATATTTCATTGTCAGATTATGAAGAATCATCGGTCATAACAGCAACGTTGGCAATAGCTGCAAGAAGCAATACGTCCAAGTTTCATCGAGATTTTTTTAACAACTTCAATTAGGGTATATTCAGAATCTAGATGTCAAAATGAAATTTTTATGTTTGCCCAGCAGATATCAATAATATCAAGGTTCATTCCACATTCTGTCGCCATTTTCTTACTTCTGAAGACTTAAATACATTCTGTACCGAGCACCCACTACCCAGTATCCCGTCTCCGACGTAAGTAGGTACACAACCTATTGAAATGTTAAAGTTCTATACAAATTCTGAGTTATCGAACATGTCAACGGAAACCCTGCATGAAAACTTCTCGAACAAATATCTCGGATGTCAGGAAACTAACGATCGATAAATACTCGAGGTAGCTATAGTACAGGTCGGCTGATACAATTAACACTGATGACTGAAAATAAAAATTCTAAAGCGGCCGGCGATTTAAAGTGAACAAATGAAATATACCAAAAACAAAAATGACGACGAATCTCTAATGGGTCTTCTTGGATTTAGAAGAAAGTGTGTGTTCGAGGATAAGCATTTTAGAATCGGGTTTCCCAATGCAGTGGGGATCGGGAGTGACGTCTTGAAGAAGCTGACATTTTCAGCGATCTTTTAGTTGGAAAGACAATAATAGACGTTGATGAAAATATTTGTTGCTGTGAAGCGGAGCAAGGGGCAAGATCATCTAGTCAAATGTTTTGATGACGGACGGCGAGGGAATGTCCATCAAGAGCTTTCCTAGTTTATAACATCACCCGCAAGTTTGCAGACCGCCCCTCAGCAGCAGAAATGGGGGCGGCAATGGAATCCCACAGTTTTCAAGCCCACTCTTTCAGTTTAGGGCCATGAAGTTCCTCCCTCACACAACTGAGCTTATTGTCACAAGATTTAAAGTAGTAGCTTCAGGCAGGCGGGGTAGCGTTTAGCGAGAGAAGAAGAAGTTACATGAAGAAGTACGTATCACAGTACAGGAATATTCACGTACATGTTCACACGTATATATACACGAACATACACGTACATACACGTACATACACGTACATACACGCTCATATGTACGTTTATTTACGTGCATATTCGTGTATATACACGCATATATCATACAACACGTAAACACAAAGATCACACGACATTGATCATCACCCTTTCACAAAGATATACGACATTAATTTTCCGAGCTGTAAGATGGAGCTTTTTTAAGTTATGTTTTTGCCAAACGGTTCAGTTCAAACACAAATATTTCATTTTATAAGTTGAAAAATTTGTGTCAAACTGTCCCTACAAAAGTTGTGTCCCAACAAATTTGTGTCCCTACACAAATTCCACACGTTTTAAACATGCTGAAAACTTGAAAAGTTTTTGTTTTTACAGCTCGGAAACTATTTTTACCTGGCACTTCAGGGTAACCTCCGAACATTTACCAGTCACACTCATTCACTGTCCACATTCGGGAATTGGCACAAATTTCGGAAGTCTATAGTGTTTATATGAGTGGTCAATCGTTTCAAAGATTATCCGATGACCGAAATATTTTTACAACGCACTACAAAATACTTTGGAGGCATCCATGACAGCAAATTTGAAAAGAGAACCTTTTGAGCATTTTGAATGACTAGGTAAGCGCATTTTGTGAAGAAATTGCAGGTAAAAATGAGATCTGGCGTGAAAGGGAGCTGTTTGTGCTGTACAAAAAGACAGTGAATATTATCGGGTGTACAAGAGAAGATTTACATTTTTAATATTTGAGATTTTACATTTCACATAAAAACCGTGAGAAGATTTGCGAATTAGGTACATAAAAACCGGGCGTGAATTTTACATTTGACGAAAAAAACGATATAGCGCATTAGAAATACGTGGACTTTACAAAGGGAACGTGTGGGTTACATATGAAATTCGGAGAGTTCACAGGATGTGCGTACTACGCGACGTCTTTTGCTCACAGAAGATACGTATTTAGTTTACAAAGGAACGTATTGAGCTTACAAAGGAACGTATTTAGCTTACAGAAGATACGTATTTAGCTTACAAAGGAACGTATTGAGCTTACAGAAGATACGTATTGAGCTTACAAAGGAACGTATTGAGCTTACAAAGGAACGTATTGAGCTTACAAAGGAACGTATTTAGCTTACAAAGGAACGTATTGAGCTTACAGATGATACGTATTTTACTGACATGTAAGCTACGAGAGAATGAATACGTTTAAGATAGACAAATATACGTGTAAGATAGACAAATATACGTGTAAGATACGTGTACAAGATAGAAAAATATACGTGTAAGAAGGTCACGAACGGGACGATTCTTACGATCTCTGAGCTTTGTCCTGAGCACCAAGTAACCTATCGCATAAAGTGACTCCAGCTTGCCAAAGAGACGTTTCGGGGGTCAGCTTAGGGGGGGAACTAGAGGGGGCCAGCTTAATACTCTCAATAGTGGTGCCCAAATTGCATGCAGTGGTTAAGATTTGGGAAGTTAAATATTTGTAATAGTTTAAGTCGATTTGACATTTTTTAAATGAAAAACATGCAGGATAAAATTTTGAGGGTTTCACTTACAGCTGGCCCCATAAAAGTGAATAACTTCAAGTGAAATTTGTGACACAAATCGTCTGTTTGGCTTAAGCTGGTGTTACTTTATCGAATATAATACATGACTTTTTCGTGACTTAATTTACTTGAAAAAACATACTTAAACTATATAAAAAGGTTGGTAAAAGTGATGGCCATTGGCCATGTTTAAATATTTTTGCATATATTTCTTTAGTTTAAAACATTGGCTTCTACTCAAAACCTATATTTCTGGACTTTTTTGCGACAAAAACTTACTGTTAAATCTTAAAATATTCTACTTACGTTCCCGTGCTGTTGAAGGTCATTAAAATTTCTCCCATTTGCATAAATCGGAGTGCCCGCATGAACCGCATACCTGCAAATAAATGAAAGATTAGAAAAATAATTGATGATAATCAGTCAAGAAATGGATGTTATTTAGTGGATCTAGACTTAAGAAAAAAAAACAAATAATTTTTGAGCTTACCGAGCCAATTTCTTTCTAAAATGAGTGCAAGAGCGCAAGGTGGTATCGTACAAAAGTCTACTATTGAGCCCATTTGAAACCAAAACTTCAACCGATTTGGTGCTGCTATTAACTGAAATTGTATCAAATCGTAACTTGCTATCGTATCCTAGATTGCAGTTGGACCTAAAGATGCTAAGGCAATAGTAAGTCAAGAAATATTCCATAAAATAAGAAGTCATTAATAAAATTGAAAGATACCTACAGTTATCTGTATTAATAAAAACTGTACTCACTCTTAATAAAAAATGAAATAAAAAGAAAACATTAAGTCCTATGTCTGCATAAAGCGTCCAGTTACACGTGTTAAGAACATCTTCACATTGTTCTAATGGCCTGAAAAGTTGAAAGTAAGCCAGACTGTATATAGTCTGAATAGAACAGAATAGGTACAAACATTCGCCAGCGATTGACAAATGAGAAGTTAGATAAGCCCAACCGGTCTTAAGATTTAATAAAATGCAACTAAAGCTTTAACGTAAACTAAAGATCGAACTGAAAATTATAACTAAAGATTTAACTTAAGATTGACTAACTGGTCGGATTGGTTGATGTAGAGGGTGACTGATATTACGTTGAATAGAAAGTATAAGATTGCCTGAAATGAACAGTCCGTTAGTTGAATGTTTCACGATTTCAATACAAAAGTTACAGTATTGTCTAGTGTCTTGGCGTGAACGAAAATTGTGGCGCGACCAAAATTTTGGAGCCCGAAAATTTTGAGGTTTTGGGTTAACTGTTAACGATATCTACTAGTAAACTAAGGACTGTTTTACACTCGCATCGTCCAGGGTTGAACTAAAGTACCTCACCAACACTGAAGGATCTAAATTAAATACCAATGAAAATGTCTAACAATCCTGCAACCCCGACCCTGTAATCCCATACTCACAGTACACTTTCCGGACCCCGTCTGTACAGACAGGAAGTGGTCGAAGACAGTGTGCTGGAACTTGTCGATCCGTTCTGGTGTCAGGAAGGGGGACTCGTACTGTGCGACGTACTGGTTGGTGGGGCGCCGGTCGTACGCGCTGCGCATCCACCGCGAGTAGAAGTGTCGACATATCAGGAGGATGAGGAGACCCGCGAAGTAGCTAGCAGCAGAGGAGAGAAGAAACCTAAACACACGGATATGTTTCTAGAGGGATGGTAAATAATTTCCAAGTGGTTACTGTGAACTTAACATAGTAGAAGAGCTATCTTTCGTGGAATCAAATATTCGAGACTCCAGGCAAAAAGTCAAGAACTTGCTCTATTAAATCGTATACAAACAATTAAGTCGTCATTGCACCGGGTGATTAACGTGTTTTCTTACCAGTGCCATTGTTTGCCACAAAGCTCCACGGTATTTAAGTCGTGACATATAGCCTTGCAGTCACACTTTGTAGCGTCATTCATAAGAGAGACATGGGAGCTGAAAGTTTTACTTTCACTTTCGCTTTTGCTTTCACTTTCACTACAATTCTGATTGAAGCAGTGAGTAAAGTGAGGACAGCAGGCTACTGCTCCAGATTGCCAGCTAGCTCCACTTTTACACTTGACATTACATGGGGACTGGAGGGGGTTGGGTTATTGAATAGTGAGTCGACAAGTAGCTATACTAATACAAGTAGCTTAAGTAGCGAAACAAGTAGCTATATTCATACTAGTAGCTTAAGTAGCGAATCAAGTAGCTATACTAAGACAGCTCCATTTACACTAAACTGTGCAAACTATATAACTTTACAAGCAATCTATTATAGTACTACTTAATGTTAGGTCTCGTCTGAACTTTATCGAATCATTAGGGTTCAACCGCAAGAGCTGCTAAAGAACTTAGTAGCTAAGTTAGAAGGACAATGAAGATATAAATGATCACAATAGGTAACAAGTAAAGTGATAGACCAACGACAAGATGGTCGTATGCTGATATTTTCTACCATAAAGCCTAAATGAACCATACAGTCAATAAATATAAACCTTGTCGTAAGGAGTGAGTTAACGCTGTCACGTGATCTTAAGAAGAAAACAAAGGAAGTATTCAGAGCACATTGATTGTAAATTTTTATCAAAACTTTTCAAGAAACTTGACTCTACTTTGTGATTATTTTGACATTTTACCTAATTATGAGTCTGAGTAACCAAAAGCAAGCAATTATGGATATGAAAATAGGGAGAACAATCAATAAACGAACAACTGATACATAAAAGCCCTTAGTTTTACTAAAAGCATCGCAAACGTTCTTTCCGCCACAAAGAAGTGTCACAGACTAAAAAAGTTAAACAAAAAGCCCGTTAGGTGCCGTGTAAAAAGGACAATGGTCACGATCTTGGGCGTTTAGCACAGGCTGCAAAAGCACGCTGGAACGAGGACTTAACAAAGAGAGAACGAATCACGTGACCAGCTGTTACGTGAGTCACGTGACCAGTTGTCCGAGAGTTCCGGCTCGCTTCAGCTGTTGCATGGACGTGTTGGCACGGAAATATGGCGTTTTGTTACATTGTTCGGGTTTAAATAAAAAGAGGACTTATAATAAGGTGTAGCTCTTTTAGCGGTAAGTGCGACTTTTAGTGTTCAGTGAGGTCATATCTTTGCAGAAATAGATATCGTGATAGTGATGTAATAGGATCAGGAAAAGTTGCCAACAGGGATGAGAAGCTACGAAAATTAGGATGAGGAATAGAGCAGATGAAGTGGTTAAAAAAAGTATCACGTTAACATGTGCTGAATTGTTAACATGATCTTAAATCTTAACATCGGGAAGGAAAATTCAAAGAAATGTTAACATCAGAATAGCAATCGTAGTTAGCTTGATCTGTAACTATAAAACTGTAGCAAAAGACAAAAAGTCTGGTCTGATTCTTAGGAAAGAATAGGAAACCTCAAAGTAATGGCCGCGTGATCATGAGAATAATTAGTTCAAAATGATCGTTTTTTCCATGGGACCCACGTGACACGATTACAGGAATTTGATATTTCCCACAATCATATATGAAAAAGTAGAGGAAAATAGCAGAAAAGTACTTACATAATGAGGTAAAATATTAGAGGGGACGACCCAAAAAAGACGAAAGGATAATGGTAATTTGTGAAGTTGTGAGATGGCCGATTTTATGAAGATATTGGTCAAAGTTCTCTCTGTTTCCCAAATTATAAGAACCAAGTTTAGGTCTTGTGAATAGATTTGAATAGGACTGAACACCCCAGTTGCAGTTGAGACTTGAGAATGTCCTATTATCCTTGAACTGATTAAGAGAAGGTAAGATTGAACACACTGGCAAAAATAGTTTATATTTCGTAATAGAAAACGATTTTTTACAGTAAGGATGTGAGCGGACTAATAAGTAGAAATAAAAGTAGTGTGTAGACTTTCAAATGAGAATTCGAGATGAAACACGATTATACAAGAATTTTCACCAGGTCCGAGATGACTAAAACATAATTTGTAGGGGGGTTGATAGACATAAATAGATACGAGTTTGATGTTGAAGAAGCTTTCAATAGACATCTGTTAATCGTCGTCAGCTAAAACATAACACTAGCTTGGTAGAGTAGACGAGACGCTAGGTGAAGAAACTTCACTACTTGACTAACATGTCGGATAAAAGTTTTACATATCAAGATCACCAGGCTAACAATTAACCGGACGGACTAACAAACAAACAAACAAACAAACATTTCAACGGTCGGTGCCTCTTTTCAAGAGAGATATAAAATTATCGGAACTAGTGGGATTGTTTTACAGCTAACTGACGCGTCTCGTAACAGAACGATCGGAGATAGGATTAGGTGTAGTTACCCCGATACCGGGAACCATTCCCGGTCACGTGATGACCATATATGGACATGTCTGACGGCAAGACTCCTCACATGGTCATCTCCCGAACCACGAACAGTCAAGTCCGACACGATCAGAGCGAAAGAGGTATAACCACGAGGGAAAATCAGGAGCATTATTATATACACCGGCGGTATTAATCAGTTGATTAAATAATTACTTAAAGAGTCACAGCAGTTGAGAGATGGTCGTTAGTTTTACAGTTTCAACACCCCACTTCTATAAAGGCGGCAAAATTATTTCCTCACAAAAGTTTTTGCTTATCAAGTACAATTTACAAAAACAACCGAGCAGACGCGAAATGGTGGAAATTTTCAGCAGCTTAATGAATGAGCTTAGTGTTTGTAAATCAAAAATTAACCAGACGACAAAATTATTTCTGAACATTGTTTTTTACAAGTTTTTACTAAACAACGAACAAAAACAACCAGCAGACGCGAAATAGTGGAGATTTTAAGAAGCTGAATGACAGTGCTAGAAACCTTTGTAAATCTTGTAAATATTTTACCGTGAAACTAACGGCCCCCTTAACATGGTGACCACTGACCGTGGAACAATAAGTCGAGAAAACGGGCAACCCAGGATTTCCTTGAGGACAAAGAGGGAAAAAGACGTGATATGTGGAGCACAGGTAGATATCTGGGACGGGAGGGTAAACTACAAACTAGCACATACGCAGTGTAAACTACGTGGTGTAAACTACCATCTACCACATAAGAAGACTGCCGCAAAGAACGAATTTCTGTATCTCCTACAGGGGATATACTGTTTAATATGTGTACTATTTAATTTGAGTAGTACTGTTAAATTTGTGTAGTTTGTATTGTCGGTATTGGTGTAGGAGCACCTTAACACACCTTTGTATAATGGGTCTACCCTGCATGGCCAGATGTTTACATATTTTCTTTATCATTTGCACACCAGCACACCACATCTACTAGACCGTCACTGAACCTTGAATAGGAGGAATAGTCCCGGTAAGATGAAAATACTAGAGTCTGCATTATAGACATCTAGACATTGTAGACAACAAGTCAGTCTCCCAGTGAAAGTGGAACTATAAAACCCTGGACAATCTAGATATCGTTCAAAATGACTAAATACTAGAAATTTTCTTGCTTTTTCAATTTCTTAGTACGTTCCTGTACGTAAAAAATGGAAATTTGTACAACAACTAGTCTGGTCCGAACCTTTAAAGTCTAAATTTGTAGATGTTTAATTAACATGAAAAAATGTTCAAGGGCCTTAAATTAGCAAAAAACACAAAAGAAACCATCTTGAGTCCTCACGTTTCGATAAAGTTGAATTGAATGATTTACGAAGAAATAAGTTTAAAAAGTTAAAACCAAAGCACACTAATCGCCATATATTAATACAGGGAAAATTAACACTGTAGCTGTGGCAGAGAAACTTGCAAGCAAGCCGCACTGAATAGTGGATTATCAATAACCGTCCGTTGTAATAGATCATACAATGATCGATTTTAAATTGTATAATTATGAATGGTATCGTACAATGCATGTATTCGCTTGTACAGTACACCTCCAAACGAATCTAAGATAGTATTATTACAGACCATTGATGCATGTCGTCAGTTTTCAATCTTGGAGGAACAATACCGTTGTAACAGGTAGCTGTTGTATTATTTGTAAAACATTGAGGATTGTACCACTCCTTATAACAAATCACATACTCAAGCATCAAGTAAATCCACTACGTTCATTTCAAGCAAGGAGCAAGGGCACGATATCATCCGAGATTAAGAACAAGGGCAGGAGCTGAGAGCAGTAGACTGTGGCTAGAATACAGGTAGTTAGAAGATGCACTGCAGCCTCCCCAGTTACAGTAGAACATGATGACACACACACAAGCACACAAGTACTGCTACTCCAGTACTACATACTACACACTACACGCGGTAGTTCGGTTGGAGCCCGGGTCGGTGGAGGGCAGATTGCAGGTTCCCAGTCCGGAAGTTGGGAGGAACGGCAGTTTGTTAGCTGGATTAAACAGACAGGGTGAATTAGAGCGAACTGTGTAATGCTATTCAGGTTATGTGGAGATTCTGGGATTGGGTTGTCACGCGCCACGCTGGCAGATAACGTGATGTCATGGCGGATAACGCGTTATTTTACATTGAAATTGAGTGACGTCGTGGTTAATCTTAAGTCAAAAATCAGTTTAATGCACATAATATCTGGTTGATGTGGAGAAAAAATGCGGTTAAGAAATGCGGATGTCATGCCATTCAATCTGAGAAACCGTCCTGAGCCTGAGCGAGATAAGCAAGTTGAGCAAACACACAAACAACACTAACGCTACTAACTACTACAGATAACCATGTTCATCCATACCAGTACGTCAAACAAACCTTAGTCCCATTAGTTCGATCAATTATTTTTTGAAGTGAACATTGTTTATCGAGATCATGCGGTGAACGTCAGGGATAAGGAGGAAAAGTTGTGATATTTGTGGAGAACTTTTTTGGGGAGGGATCACAAATCGATCATATCACGTGATAGCGTTGACGTGATACCTGACTTCTCATTGGTTAATCGTTAATCACTGTCACAAAAAATTGTGGCCCTTTCTGAAAAATCCTTTTCTTTATTGTCAGAGAGTGGTGTGTTAGCAGCAATCTTAACCTGGCCATTAAAAAGAAGGAAAAAATAAGAAGGAGGAAAGCTGACACGACAGAAGTATCTGTTATAGAACATCGATTGACCTGACTAGAAAAAATACTTGAGTAGACAAGCTGATACGACTGTAGTATCTGTTATAGAACATCGATAGACCTGACTTTCCTAACCACATCATTATGAAATGACAGTCATCATCGCATATTAGACCATTATTTAAGTGTCATGTAGTGGCTCTGCGTACAGTCCAAGTCCAGGCTGAAGTACCAGTACCACTATCAGATCTACTTCCAGTACCAGTACCACTATCAGGCTGAAGTACCAGTACCACTATCAGGCTGAAGTACCAGTACCACTATCAGGCTGAAGTACCACTTCCAGATCTACTTCCAGTCACACCGGAGAAGTAGTTGAGTAATGAGTATGTTAGCTATCATAACCGACCATTTGAAATAAAAAAACATACTATAAAAAACAAGCACTATAAAAAACACGTACTATAAAAACATGAACTATAAAAACACGTATTAAGAAACTCGGAAAGCGACGCTTGAAGTTCAGTTTCCTGATTCTGGTGTATCATTTGTGTTTCTAATATTTGGAATAAATCAAACTCACGTTCTTTAAAGCTATGGGATATGGTTCGGCAGGGCGAAACAAATAACGTCACTTAATTTACAAAATTAATATGACGTGATTAAGGAGCTTAAGAAGCTAATAGCTAGGACGTGTCTAACTTGCTAACAATCATCAACAAACAACTAAAAATTAAATAAGTAACTAAAAAAGATTAAGTAACATCTAAGATATAACTAACTTGATGACAAAGATTAAGCAACGACAAAGACATAACTAACTTGCTAAAATAAGTAAATAAACAAGAATTGCGGCCGCTTTCATTGTGTCAGGCGACCGCTGAATTTCCCGTATCATGCTGTGAATTATTGTTACCAAAATTCGCGGAATAAGGAATGAAAATACACAACCACTAGACACCAACCAGACTCAATGCTGGTTTATTTATTTCTATTGTTCTGCACGTGTAAATACAGACGCGCGGATTAATGCAGCCGTTCGATGCATAATTTGAAAAGTCCACGCTGCACGCGCAAAGTTTGAACACATTGCGCGTTCTTTTCATTGTTTCATTTCAAATATCTTAACTCTGCATGACGTCGTCAATATTATATTGTATGTACTACCTTAATTATTTATTTATACTGCGTTTCGTTAATTCTAATGGCGTTTCGTGAATTTGTCGTTAAATAGATTTTTCGGAGCTGAGATTAAAATTATGTTACATGATTTATCTCTCAATCTGACATCTGTCCTATGTCATTCGACAAATAACTCAATAAAACTTAGGGTGAAAAGAATTTTGATTGCTTTTTGTTTGATCGTACATCTTGTTGTAGTTGTTGTGCAGCAATTATGTATACATTTTATAATGTGAAGTACATTCTGCAGCCTGAGGCAGTTGAAACCTATAAATGATTAATTGTATTCGTATACATGATTGAGTTTGATAAAGGAGTATGCGCGCGGACGTACGTACGTATGTACGTACGTACGGACACTTTTTGAGCTAATATTCCAAAATTACGCTGTCGATCGCCAACCCTTGTTTTGTACTTTTTGTGCACGTGCACAAAACGTATCAAAACAATCTTGCCATTTGGGCCCTTCGGGCCCAAATGGCAAGATACGGGAAAAAATTGGGGGTCTTTGAGTTTGTTTTCGAGATACATCGCCAAACACAAGGAAATATCTCATAATATGTGCACTAAACATGGTACTAACTAGGCATTTTTGGAGGTGTTCCAACCGTACGATTGTCTATAAAATTTCACAGTATGTTCCTTTTGATTTAAACTATTAGAAAAAGTAAAAACAAGAATTGCGGCCGCTTTCATTGTGTCAGGCGACCGCTGAATTTCCCGTATCATGCTGTGAATTATTGTTACCAAAATTCGCGGAATAAGGAATGAAAATACAGAACCACTAGACACCAACCAGACTCAATGCTGGTTTATTTATTTCTATTGTTCTGCACGTGTAAATACAGACGCGCGGATTAATGCAGCCGTTCGATGCATAATTTGAAAAGTCCACGCTGCACGCGCAAAGTTTCAACACATTGCGCGTTCTTTTCATTGTTAATTTCGAATATCTTGACTCTGCATGACGTCGTCAATATTATATTGTATAATTATTTATTTATACTGCGTTTCGTTAATTCTAATGGCGTTTCGTGAATTTGTCGTTAAATCGATTTTTCGGAGCTGAGATTAAAATTATGTTACATGATTTATCTCTCAATCTGACATCTGTCCTATGTCATTCGACAAATAACTCAATAAAACTTAGGGTGAAAAGAATTTTGATTGCTTTTTGTTTGATCGTACATCTTGTTGTAGTTGTTGTGCAGCAATTATGTATACATTTTATAATGTGAAGTACATTCTGCAGCCTGAGGCAGTTGAAACCTATAAATGATTAATTGTATTCGTATACATGATTAAGTTTGATAAAGGAGTATGCGCGCGGACGTACGTACGTATGTACGTACGTACGGACACTTTTTGAGATAATATTCCAAAATTACGCTGTCGATCGCCATTCGCCAACCCTTGTTTTGTACTTTTTGTGCACGTGCACAAAACGTATCAAAACAATCTTGCCATTTGGGCCCTTCGGGCCCAAATGGCAAGATACGGGAAAAAATAAGTAAACCTTAGGTTTAACTAACTTAATTCCAAACACTTACAAACAACTAATATATAACTTACTTACTAAAAACATTAACAAATAAACTAAGATAGCTAATTTATATTTATATAACTAACTAACTTACCAAGATTAGATAACAAATACATAATACACTACTTGAGCTAAGATAGACGCAATATACGGACACTTAGTTAGTGAGTGTTATTAAGTCTTTACTGCATTGGGAATGTCCACTTTACTAACCGTTACACTAAACAGTGGTTAACTAAAACAGTATACTATTCGACATGAGTATAGCACTATGGCGTGCAAGTGTTATGAACTGTAATATTGAGGAAAGTAAAACTAAAAGTGAAACTAAAAGTGAAACTAAAAGTGAAACTAAAAGCAATGTTTATTATTATAAAATCTGTGATTGTCATAGTTAACCAGTGGCAACAATCTCTATAACAATCTCTATAATTAGGCGAAGATTCTGCAGAGGGGCTTTAGCGGCAGCTAAAAGTAAAACAGTGATGACAAAATATTCTAATTCTAAACCAGTTTACGCTGAGAAGGCATTGCGCTGAGGAAACTGAAGCTTGTACGACGATTTTTTACAAAATTGGTATAGTTACTCGTTAGCAGATCTAAGTTGAAGCAAACATAGAAATTGTGATGTCGTGATGAACTAAAATCGCACCTTATCATTGTATAGCAGGTTACAGGAGGTTACAGGAGGTTACAGTGAACAGTGAACAGAGGGTTACGACAAAGCCAGGTTCGGAGAATCAATTTTATGCTTGTAACTCAGTGCATGCTTAATAACCAGCTCTATAAAAACTAATTTGAGTTGATGGGTATATACTTATACACAGCCGGCTAAATAAGGTCGGAGGAGACGGGCCAATTTTGGGAATATTTTAGAGCTTTTCGAGTGTGAAACTTTGGGAGATTTTGCAATAAAAGGGGGACAACAGAAAAACATAAGAAACAATTTTGAAAATAAAGTTGTTTAAATGTTATAACCTGGCCTGGGAAACCGTTTTAGATCAAAGTGCTTCGACTGACAACCCTAATTCGACTTTGACAAAGGCCCTTTGCCAACCGGATTTCTCCAAGTGCCAGCTTAGGCAGCGCACATTAAAAATAATGTTTTGCACGTGCTGAAAACATAACGACACGTGCTGCCAGAGCGCGATGCGTGCATTCCGAAGACGTTATTTACAAAACGTGCACACGATCAAGATACAAAACACACACAATGCCGAACTATTCAAAGTATAAGAAAATAAGCTAAGTTGTACAAAATGTAGTCGCTGAATTGCAGCGCATGCGCCAATTATTATGCGTCTAGCAGCGTCTAATTCTGCAACAAACACGCAGTTTACTATAATTGTAAGTACCCACTACGTAAACGCCTCCAGGTTAACGACTCCAGCTCTACATGTACTATACTATACTATATCTACGTATAGTATACACTGTTTTACATGGTCATGTTGGACTTTAATGTACCATATCCTTATATCGTTTATAGTAAGATAGTAGTATCTCAGTATATGCTGTAGTTAGATCATAAATCGTGCACATTATAGCATTACCAGGATATTCCTTACTGGTTGTAACAAGACATCAACAAGTAGTTACAGACTAGATATACAACGAGGAGAAGCAGAGTAAAGCGGTCACTTCCTACGTGCTCCTTCATAAAACAAACCGTTACATAGACATATACTGTAACAGTACTTCAGTGAGGAACATGTGAATAAGGTAGAAAGAAAGGACGTTTGATAGTTAACTTGGCAGAAGTTTGTATTTGAATAGTGCAAAGAGAGAGACGGAAAAAGTGGGAGAGGGTGTGTTTCCGTGTGCTGAAAAATAAAGTGAGTCACGTTAACGAAACAACGTTAACGAAACAACGTTAACGAAACAACGTTAACGAAACAACGTCTACCGTGGTTCTGAACATTAGGGCAAACATGGAGAATAACGGGTTAAAAACGGGAATTTAACTGGGTTAAACAAGAGTTCTAAGTTTAACCACAGAATTATGTAACCAATACGGCGAGATATAATTGAATACTTAATTAGATAATTAATTGGCAAGCTGCTACGTACGTGTCAGGTGTACTACGTGTTTTCCAGGAAGGTGGCATTAGCGAAGTTACGGCAAAACGCAAAACCAGCACTGCAAGTGCACTACTGCCTAAACGGGGAGAATGTCGCGTGTGTGTAAGTGTGTTGACTACGCGGTGAAAAAAATTCAGAAAATGTGTTGCTTGAAATGTACACAAACACGTACAGACAGGTGGAAATGTGAAAAATTCGGAAATTTTAAGGCTCGTTGTGGAGGAAATGCTTGGAGGAAACCTTTGTGCAGAGGGAAAGTTTAAAGATAGCGACGAAAGCAAGGTACAAGCATCGCTCTCGCAGCGGTGTTATAATTAGGCAGATTAACCAGATTTACAAGTTTTAATTAACATTTTCTAAAAGATATGTGCCGATGGTAGCGATGTCTTAGGAACATTTAGCATTTTCCGTGAAGCCTGCGTCTGCATTTGCAGAGAATTAACCACTAATCAATCTATTTTCAAGATCAAACAACACAAAATTTACGCCAGTGCTAGTTGAAATATACCACGATGCTATAAAATTTTGTTTACACGTTTTAAGATCAATATTTAAAGCTGAGATTAGTTTCTAATTCTTAATACGATGACGTGGTGACAAAGTTAGCGAAACTTATTACTTGTCCAATTTTTTTATTACACAACACGCAATGGCAATTAAACGTCCATTCTTCATGAAAGAAGTGTATTAATTTTACCAAAAATCATTTGTATCATCGATATAATTTAACTTTATTGCTAATATACAAATGCAATTTATCAAAATTGCCTGAAATAAAAATCCATTGAAACAAGTTGATTAAATGATATGAGAAGATAATCTCGTTAACGCCCCTTTGAAATTACCTAATAAACCCAATCAAATAAAGCACGTAACCCTACGTGATGAAATATACTGCTAAGTCTGCCAGAAACTAATGTAGGGTTGTCGGATACTTTTTTCTAGGTTAAAACAAAAACTTTGAAGCAGCAATATCCAATACTTACACAGTACAAACCACAGCACAGTAACAGCAACAAAACTCACACAGTTTCAGTTAAACACCACTAACATAAACACAAACACAGTAGGTAACACTAACAACAACACAAACACAGTAGGTAACACTAACAACAACACAAACATTGTAGGTAACAACACAAACATTGTAGGTAGGTAACACTAACAACAACACAAACATTGTAGGTAACACTAACAACAACACAAACATTGTAGGTAACACTCACAACAACACAAACACAGCAGGTAACACCAACAACAACACAAACACAGTAACACTCACAACAACACAAACACAGCAGGTAACACTAACAACAACACAAACACAGTAAGTAACACTAACAACAACACAAACACAGCTCAGGTAACACTAAAAAGAACACAAACATTGTAGGTAACACTAACAACAACACAAACATTGTAGGTAACACTAACAGCAATACTGACAACACCACTAACACAGTTCACGATAACCAAGGAACGTTCTTTAGACGGTACAAATAGTACGAGGAGCAACAAAACACAGCAACAACACGGCTACGGGGGCCGGTGAATAGACCAATCAGAGACTAATGTACCCGGGAGGAGAAGGAGAGGTCAGCACAGTGCACAGGTGCGTCCGGGCAATGATTTGATCTTTACAGGACTGTACTGGTCTATACTATGCAGGTACGTTGTACAGTACTGCGATTTTATATCGCCCAACATTTGTCTTTATTTTTTGGACTATTTGGACCGTCTATGTGGTGTTGTCTTTTGTGCCTTCTAACAAGGGAAGATTTCTGCCGAAACTTATTGGCAGATCGTGTAAGATAAAATTTGTTCCGACAATGACGATAGCAGTATGTGTGTGTATGTGTAAGTATGTGTGTGTGTGTGTGTGTGTAGGTATGTGTAAATTTAGAAGAACAAAAGAGGAAGTG
The DNA here is from genome assembly GCA_000226015.1 of Mnemiopsis leidyi. NCBI lineage: Eukaryota > Metazoa > Ctenophora > Tentaculata > Lobata > Bolinopsidae > Mnemiopsis > Mnemiopsis leidyi. Next base: position 66,574 of record JH153048.1, read on the forward strand.
GGAAGCTAGTGGCACAATACATAACAGACACATGGCATATCTTGATCTAGATTAAGAAACAACAGCTATATTAAAACAACAGCTAATAAAACAACAGCTATTAAAACAACAGCTATTAAAACAACAGCTAATAAAACAACAGCTATTAAAACAACAGCTATTAACTATAATGTAAGGGTAGGAGGATGGTGTTCCTACTCATGGGCCTATTTCAAAAACCGCTTATTAATGTTAGTTATGTGAGTAAGTTGTACGATGTATCCTATAACGCCAAAAAAGCGTTGAGGCACAAAATCACCACAACAATTAGCCAAAACTGGATAAAAGCAGGAAACCTGGATCATAAAAAACATGTTTCGAAAATTCTGGATCACTGTTACGGTAGAGGATCAGCAAAAGTAATGTGACGTCTGGGTACGAGTTTCCTAACGACGCCGGGCTTTCAAATTATATAATAGACATCTGAGGAATTTGGGTTCTTTAATTTTGGACATACCACACTCTGTACAAGTAATAACTAGGAACACGTGACTGTCGTGACGTGAAGAAACTGTGAAGTTTTGTCATGACACGTACTGCGATGTATCGTTTAACAAACGGCTCGGTAGAGAGGTGTTGAGAGGAGTCCACCTGGACCAGGAGGATAGCAAGCTGCTGTGTGGGGTAGGAAGTGGGGAGGTAGGAAGTGGGGAGGTGGGAAGTGGGGAGGTGGGAAGTGGGGAGGTGGAAGTGGGGAGGTGGAGAGGTGGGAAGGTGGAAAGTGGGGAGGTGGAAGTGGGGAGGTGGGAAGTGGGGAGGTGGGAATGGGGTGGTGGAAAGTGGGGAGGTGGGAAGTGGGGAGGTGGGAAGTGGGGAGGTGGTAAGTGGGGAGGTGGGGAAGTGGGAAATGGAGAGGTTGGATAGCTGTTGTGTGGGGTGGAAAGTGGGGAGGTGTAACGTGGAGGAGGCTGGTGTTCCTACTCCTAGAGAAGGTGGGAAGGAAGGAAAAGAAAGTGGAGCTCAGGTTGTTACCACACTGCATTCGACAGTTCAAGGAAACGAATGGTAAGGAATTCGAGAGGTAATACTTAGAGGTAAGATAGTTAGACACAGGAATATAAGAGACACAAGAAAGCGAGACACCAAAACTTATAGAGCTAGAAACTAGAACGTGAGACACAGACAGAGTCTTGAAAGTGAGACACTAATATTAAGAAAGCGAGACACAAGAAAGCGAGACACTAAAACTTATAGAGCTAGAAACAAGAAAGTGAGACACAAGAGACAGGCACTAAAAAGTGAGACACCAGAAAGACATGCACTAGCAAATGAAACTCAGGAAATCAATACGCTGGATGATAAAACCACGAACGAAAAAACAGTCCATGTTATTAATCTCCAATTTATCACAATATCCATAACTTTGTATGGCAAAGGAAATTAAAGCGATGCTTATACCACATTAAGCGGCACGTCATTAGCAAACAATAGTCGTCATAGTCATACTTTCTTACTGTCATCGGCTGCATCAAAACGGAAACCAAAACTCTGGAGCTGCTTGTGCCAGGAAAGCAAGGTGGGGAGCATGAGCACTGAGCAGAGTGCAGATAACGTTCTATACCAATATAACCAACAGTTGATAAGAGTGGCAACTTAATTGAGACTGAAAACTTAACTAACACAGCGAAAAAAATTTAACCGGCAATGGAGTAACTATGAAGGATTCCCAGAAAAAAGGTGCCAGTCCCAACCCGATGGTCCCAAAGCAATGCGACGTGTGGACTGTATCAATGTGGATCTCGTGTGGAGTGTGGGCTGTTGTAATGTGGATACTCAATATACACTAGAAAAAGCGGTAACGGCACGTGTCAAAACTCGTCGCTACAAGTTACAACGGAAAATAGAACATTTACATTTACACAGAGTGTAGTAATAAAGACAGGTCGTGCTATGTGCGCCGAGCTGTGGTACAGCCCGACTAATTGCTTCATTACAAGCTGCATTGACGGAAAATTCCTGCGTCATACGACCGGTAGCCGTGAAACTTAACCGGTCGTCATGGAAACTTAACCGGCTGCCATGGAAACTTAAACGGTAGCCAGGGAAACATAACCGGTAGCCAGGGAAACATAACTGGTAGCCATGAAAACTAAAACAATAGCCGTGGTAATTTAAACAGTAGTCAGGGTGTCTTAGATGGTCGTCCTGTTGACTTAACTGGTAGCGATAGAAGGTTAACTGGTAGCCATGGAATGTTAACTGGTCGTTATGGAGACTAACCGGTAGCCGTGGAAACATAAACGGTAGCCTTGGAAACTTAACCGATGGCAGGTGAACTGTGAAACGTAGCCGGTAGTTAGGGAAAGCAGTTGCCGTGGAAACCAAACTGATATCCCTGAAAATTTTTCCGGTATGTAGTCAAGAGAATCTATATAGTATTCAGAGACTTAACTGGTAACCACCGAAAAATTATGGTCACAGGAATATTCATTTCACCGGTTGCAACTGGCAAAGCAAACTTAACATCAAACTTAAAAAGCTAAAATTGCAATCATCACATCATAATTGAAAGATTTACTGTTTTTGGAAACTGGTTGAAGGGCCTTAGCCATTGTCATAACTAAACGCTTAAAGCTCGTGTTCATTCTTTTCTAACAATAATATGAACATCTAGTAAAATGTGATATAAAGAAGGCTCTTGATCAAAAAATTAATATCCAATTTATATGTGTACCCCAATTAATATCATAAGTTGCAGTATAAGGACTCCTTATTATGGAGTTATAAAACGAAGTTTGAAAGTTTTAAGCTATGATAAATGCAGACTAAAACCAAATGTCAAGATCTTTTTTAAATAAGGTTTTGCAGAACAAAGAGAAACTATAAATTGTTAAGATGAGTAATTATACTCGGCGCCAGAGGGGACAATAAACCAAAACAAGCAGACTGAAAACGCACAGATAGTCTAACGGAACGCAGCAGACTGAACAGTGCAAACTTTCAGAACAAAGGACATTAGTGGGAAGGACAATAATTTGGCTGCCCCGTCGTGGGGCCAGGTCCCAATACTTACAACAAATTAATCCACATCTACTAATAAAAAAGCCACAAAAAACTCCAATAATATAGAAAATAAATCGGTAATTTATTAATTTAACTGGGTATGGCCAATTATTTCGGAGCCAAATTAAAGGCGCGGATATTACGTAAAACTTAAACGACGGAGCAATTGTCCCTCGAATTAGCTCTGACAATAGCAACGTTTTACTTCAACTTATTATCGTCTAATTGGAACGACTTTAATTAGCTCCTGCCATTGTTGCTGTGTCATTAAGAGGAGCTTGTAAGACAAAGGAACGTGGCAGAGTGCCCTGGATATACGAAAATTACGGAATATAGTGCTCCAAGTTTTTAATTGACATATCAATGAACCAAGTTTAAACCAAGTTATTGACATATGTGCAGCATGCATGTGCTCTTGAAATGCCTAAGTCTATTTTGTGCACAAAAAATTCGAATAAAGATCGTTACCGATTTAGCACATAAACTTCTTTAAGTTTAATAACAACAGAAAGAATAATTCTTTATACAAATATAGAATAAACTAAAATATAACTATAAGTACAACAGCCGAGATCATTAACGAACAGACGAACAGTGAATTTATCAATAATGGTCATCCAACGTCTGCTCAATCGCTTCAAGAGAAACAAGAGCTATTATAAACTCTTGATTACATCATGCATAAGTATAACCAACTGTTTTCAACTACAATCAAGTTTGCCCAGACTTAGTCTATTGTTCAAATTGTGTATAGATATCAATACAAATAATGTTAAAATACAAACTTAGATCATCTAAAAGTCTACTCAAACGTGAGACCGGTGATATAGACTTCAGTAAATGCATCACGTGATCACTATAACTATATAATAAAAACCTGGACAAAATTACACAAAAATGCACGATAAAATTTCAGTAGTGACTAAAAATATGCGTTCTCCGCTGCACGTCTGGTCACATCTAAGCGTGGCCTGAGCGAGCAACAGATTAGATTACGATCTAATCTAATAATGCGAATAAACATACATATTACATTAAATATATAGATTTTATGCGCGGTGAACGCGTAGGTAATATATAGCGCAGCTCGACGAAACCAGTCGTAAAAATAGCGCCACGGGCGTGTTGAATATTCCTTTTCTCTGTATTCTGGCTACAGAGTTAGCTGGCTAGTGGCTTGTGATTGGACCGGTTCAGGAAGAATGTTTGTGTCACGTACACATTTTAGATAGAAAATATGTGTGGTGGATGATCGGGGCAACCAAGATTCTGTTGACCATTTATAGGCCCAGGGTATAGGCCGTAGAGTCAAAATGACAAAACAGTCAAATAATTTTGACCATTGACGATAAGAAAAATTTCAGGTTGATTTTTGAAGAACCGTGGTAAAATGGTCAAACTTTTAGAGTGGTCGAATTGCCAAATTTTGCTAGATATCTGGAGATTAACTAGCTTGCTCCAGGCCGAACTGCACGACACACGCGGCAGAAACACCCCAAATAATTCGCAAAAAACTGCACGCCAATTTCCTCGACCAATCACCAATTCAGATGGCTGGCGTAGAGCCAATCAGCAATCAGAATGTAGACCACGTGACGGTGTATCAATAATTGTACTCGTGCGCAGACAGGAAAATTGCAGACAGCAATAATATGAAGAGGGAATTACCGACGACGGCAACTTTGTCAAGCCTCCAATTTTCTCTACCTTTCTCAGTTCGGTGGTATTCCGGGTTTCATTCTAAGAAATTTCTAAAATATGGGTCAAAAACTTTCTGAAAATTAATCTCGGTTAATAGAAAAACTTTCTCAGGGCACTCCGAGACAAGCCAATCGGTATTTATTCACATAGTCTAATTGGAAACTTAAGGCACATTGAGTACCGTTATGCAGCTGGCTTTAAGGTGCGGCGCTAAGAGTTAAAAACTACGATGGAACTCGCGAGTCGTGGCACAAAACGATCTTTAGTGGTCATCCGATCTCAAGTTGTGTCGGGAAACCAGAAAAGAGACACCTAACTGGCAAGGTGAAGTTTGCTAACCATGCCGGAATACACTTATAAAGAGACCGGGATAGCGCAAATCAGATGTGTTCCACTAGTCTGGATAGAATTTGCAACTTTAATATGTTGCTAGTTTTTCTAGAACAAAATAAAAGGTGAGGCGATGAAGAAATTCTAAAGGAAATGTAAAAGTGTCCAAAAAAGGCAAGTCAGTTACAAGGGATGAAAAATACTTACATCGCTAAATTTACTGAGTAATCTGTTGCCAGGAAGACGGGTTGACAGCCAATTATCAAATCAATTAATCAGATGATTACAGTAGGTTTAGCACTCTCAGGCACGTTCCAAGGTCACACTGATTTCGGTTCAAATTAGATTTTAGACTTCCTAATCCTTAAATGGAGCTACAACAATGGGCCCTCCGGCGAACTCAGAATTGAAATCCATGGCCGACAATCTAGTCCGCATGCTGACTTAGCCCAATTTCTATGAATTCTGTGCAGTTTCAGCTAACCAATAATGTGATTGACTAATTGTCTGACCGGTAGACCAATAAACAAGATTACACGAAATTCCGGCTGAGTTCCAGGCAAGAAGAACGCACATGCAAGGTCAAGTGTACCTGATGTGAACAGCGCATCCCACAACAAAGAAGCCCAAAACCTGTGACAACATACTGGATGCAGAATGCAGAACTGCATCCAAACTAAATCAGTATTACACGAACCTAACTTCTAAAGATTGAAAACTAACCGATGTAACAAAGTGACGAAATGGAGCTAAAAACAGCACCTTTATGCGGTAAGGTGCACATACACTTGGCACTACACTCAGCACGTGCTGCATCTAGCTAGGCTCGGGTACAACGTTAATTTCAGAGACGTTATTGGTGGATGTGATACCAGGTACTGGGGTTAAGGGGACCAGGCACCCGCCACAACATCCGGCCACAAAACACACCCCACACGCATGTACAGCTCTGTATTGATCAAATGTTGGCGCGGGGCAGATCGGGTATATAGCACGTGTTTGTGGGAGAATATCAGTTTTCTAGCACGTGTTTGTGGGAGAATATCAGTTTTCTAGTAAGTGTTTGTGGGAGAATATTAGTTTTCTAGCACGTGTTTGTGGGAGAATATCAGTTTTCTAGCACGTTTTTGTGGGAGAATATCAAATTACTTGCACATGTTTGTGGGAGAATATAAGATTTCTCTAGCACGTGTTTGTGGGAGAATATCAGATTTCTAGCACGTGTTTGTGGGATAATATAAGATTTCTAGCACGTGTTTGTGGGAGAATATCAGATTTATTGCACGTGTTTCTGGTAGCAGATCAGATTCCTTGTACGTGTTTGTGGGAGCAGATCAGATACCTTACACTTGTTTTCTGGGAGCAGATCAGATTCCTTGCACGTGTTTGTAAGAGCAGATAAGATTCCTTGCACGAGTTTGTTGGAGCTGATCAGATTTCTAGCACGTATTTCACTATTTGAAGGGTCAGATTCAATTTCTACCCATCTTGTACACTACTACTAACTAACTATAACTCTACGACAAACATGAGCGATCAAAGAAGTTATGCATATGATATCTGATTTTATAAAACTACACAAAACATCCACTTAGAAGGATTCACTTGTAATTTAACATTTAACCTAGTATGTCTTCCTGTCAAAATTCATATTCAAAGTACGACCCTTTTTGGCCAACTTATTCAACTCAAATGCAGAGTTCATGTAACAATCATTAAATGTAAGCCAAGTATGCAAGAAGGATGTCCATTACCAAAATTGGGTCGACAAAGCGAAAGTGCCTGGATCAACTGTCCTCAAGGAGTTGGGTGAAAGACTGAGTGCCCCGAGTACTTCGCATATTTGATAGATTAAAAACGGGTGCAAACGAGGACTTGAGCCGACTTTTATCTGGAGTTAAGACAATAAGATAAATAACAGGTGTCACGTGCTCAAATTAGCTCGGGACGGCAAATTAAAACGGCGATTACTGGAGTTTTCTAGTCTTTGACCCACAGTTAAGACAATGAATAGGTAGATTAAGGAATGTTGCTGGAAGCGGTGCAGGGACAATACAGAGGAGCCAGGCACCAATTCCCTGGTGTGTTATGTAGTGGGGCCATAGTGGTGTGTCTTGCTGAGCGGGCAGGGTTATACACTATTGTTTTCCAGGGTTTTCTCGGCAAAAACGAAAAGGAAAATGCCTCGTACAATGGGCTTAATTTCACGGAAAATGAGTCGTCATAGATGTGACCTAACGGTATAGAGACGCTTGTCGTTTCACAGAACTATCACTTCTGGTAAAGTGCATAATGAACACTCAAAAATGAACGAAGTCATTGTCTGAACATTCCAGAAACAGTGTGTGAAGCGGAAGACCAAACCGGCCTGTGTTTAGGGAAAAATCGGTAATTGTATTGAAAAACGTGGAAATGTGGAAAACGTGGTATGACAAGGAGATAATCATCAATAACAAGATCATTACTGCCGCGTTCAGCTGTTGGTGGTAAAGTAGTGTGATAACGGACATAAAACCGAGCTTCTTCTAATCAGCTAGACATGGTTAATGCTTAAATTGTTTGAACGTTTTGGCGGATAAATAGAAATGCTAATGAGATGATGCTCAGAACAGTGGTTTAATGTCTTTTTCTCCAAATTTTTTCCTTGATGAATTAACCTCAGCCAGGGGAACAGAATCAACTGTGTGCGTAGTGAACCAGGGGACAGAGAACGATATTCTGATATTGTAAACTTCAACAGTATTCTAGTTCGAATTAACACTGGTCACTGACGTTCACCATGACCTGACGTAGTACTAGAAAAGTAGAAAACCGACTCTGGTCTCTGACGTTTGAAGCTGACAGATGGGTAGCAACTTTCGGACGTTCGTCACTAATTTACGATCTACGTTCACGAGACTAGAAAATTGGTTTATACATATATTATCTCTCTACTCTAATAAACACATTAGGCTAAGTGTTTCTTGAATTTGCAAATCTGATATCATTTGTACAAACGACTATAGTTACTTACGGAACTTTTTTGCTACTTTAAATCCCACAAAGCTTTTAACAGCTCAAAACAGCTCAAAACAGCTCAAACAGCTTTAACAGCTCAAATTCAGATACATGTGTAATTTAACGATTATAGCTGGATGGAAGACAATCGCAAACGCACATTCAAATGACAACGATCCAATACATCGATACCACACCAACACAACACATCCACAATAACGCAAATAACAGAACTAAACATCTAAATATACTCCCGCAGCACACACATCGCTAGTTACAGGCTATTTCACATATTCTTCAACCCTTTGTTCTACCTGTTACCCGCCCGCCGTTAATTCCAGCTAACAATTACAATCTGCTGATAGGAGAAAGAGAGCGCACTACTCATCATCATCATCATCTTCTTAGGATCATTATGCTAAAATAACTTTGCGGGGAACCCACGTGATGCAGTTGGTGATAGCCACTGCGCTGAGAACTACCATAGAACGACACAAACGGTGACACAACAATACAAGATCTCTGATAGAAAAGTTGAAATGCGCAAAATAATAGAAAACAGTATAGAGCAATGAAAAAAGGCTATTAATGAAATGATTGCCCATATACAGTGAAGCAATTATAATGAAAAATAATTGATCGCATTTAGACCAAATCCGCGTGGGAGGCGGTGTAATCACCTACACGACGAAGTCTCCACAGCACGGGGATAGTACGGTGACCTCATGATTATTTAGCAGATATTGAAGGGTCGGTAAAAAAGTGGCCCAACGTCATGTTCCGGTGACTAATTCTGTTCATAAAACCCGAATTTGTGATTAGAAAAGGATGAAAACATTAAATCCGCGAGTTCCGCCGAGTAAACACCTCCAACGCTGAAAGATTTCGATTGTTCACTTTGAAGCTACTCAAAAACAAAGTTGGTTTGCAGTAAAAGGTGGAATTCGAGCTGAGAATAGCGAGGATATTTTCCTAACTACACACTAGGCTATTAGGCTACACCCAGGTACACACCTATGCTAGGAGCAGGCTACCTGGCTATCTGCTAAACTGCTCATGATCCCAACAATTCCTGCACAGTGAGCGGCTCAACACACTGCTCGCCTCTTAACTTGCTATGAACGCGACTGAAAAGAAGACTTCTTAAAAAACCGGATTGCTCGGTGTAACAAGATAAATGTTAGAGAAATCGAGGAAAATATGACACACCACGTGACCTGACCTGATCAGATAACTGGAATTTAACTGCTAGCGAGAGACATTTCGAAAGTTCTGTCTGTAAAGGTAAGTACTGAGTAAGTAAGTAGCTAGCTTGATATGATGTGGCCAAGTGGACTGGTGTTAAGCATGATAACAGAAGTGTGGCACACGCTTCTCAAGCTCGTTAAACTGCACGTGTGCAGCTCACGCACGTGCAGTTTGGACACGTGCGGTGTGTGGTGAGATTTAAAGATTGGTTTACAGGTCATTTACGGTCGAACGAGTGACGGAATTATCTTTCAATATCCTTTTATTTTACACTTACGGCAAAGAAAACTGGAAAATAACTTGCATTTTGTCGTCGTCGTAAGATAATGACTTGAAAGCGTCTGAAAGCAATAGCACAGCTGGAAACAAACAGAAAAATAAATTTTATGAGTGCACGGGTGGCGTTTATTTGCACTGCTTGCAAATTCCGAATATACGTTGCTCGAATTAAACATGGTTAACGACGGCATAGGAAATCAGTTAAACTCGAAAGCTTGTTTTTTAACAACGCAGCTCTGTTTTGGAAATTAAGTTTATTGTATGAGTATCTTCATGAATGTTTTTTGACAACTATTATGGCAAGAAAAGTTGAGTCTTTGTTCAGTTAACTTAAAGTACTATTAAGAAGCGTATTCTCACAGTAATTCAGTAAAACTAAAAGATTGCTTTAGATGTTTGCGATTTTGTTTGCCCGACGGCCGACAACGAACGGTTGAAAATGACAATGCCAGACGATCGGAAGAGAGCTATCAATACAAGAAACGTGTGTCGTCGTCTCCTCCTCCTGTATAAAGCACGCCGAGAATTACAACCTAACAAGGGAGATGGTGCGACATTGTTGATGAAGGAGTAACAGCAGCATTGCAGCATTACAGACGCTGCACCCTGCTTCCGTGAGCTGCTTAATTAATTAAACTAATTTGTTGATGAAGCGGTGCTGCTACTGCTCCTTTAGTAACTTTAGCGTGTCACTTAGTGTGTCGTTAGCTTACTCAGTTTCCTTTCGAATTATTGGAAACAAAGAACAAGATTTTGCACTATGCTTCGGCTAATAAGAAGAAATAATTAAATCATTTAGAGCTAATTGTGTTATTTAACACTAGAACGAAAACTGTCATAAAATATCGAAAAAAATCTCATGCAGCATCAGCCGATTTAAATAACAAAAATAAGAACATAATGATTGTTATTCAGCTCAGCAGAAAAAACAGTTTGACGAGCATACGGAGCAGGAGACGGGCCAGGCATTCAACACAGCAATGATTATAATCCACCGGAAAAACATCTCGAAATGTAAGCATGTGTAGTTATAACTCCATGTGGGAGAGCAAAGAGTTGTGATTGAGAACATAGACATAGACACGGTTAACGGTCACCGCCAGATGTGACTGGTTTTTGTTGCTTTCACGTGCTTAGTTAATGTCTGAAAGTAGAGTCAGAGACGTCGTAGCCAAGAAGTGTCTTGTCTGAGGAATAGAGCCAAAAGATCAAGCTTCTAGTAAGCCTTACTAGTGTGATGTAACAAAGTAACCAAGAACAATGGTTTTAAGACAAATAAGAACTCCTAGTTGTTAGAAATAAGTTTCACTTTGACTGAGAGTAGTATTGAGTATCATTGTGAAAAGTGATGACATAGTAAAAGCTGGATTAGAAAGTTTAGCTTCAAGCAGGTGTGGAAAATACATTTTCAGTGTCATGAGAAACTGGCGTTAGTCAATTAAAGCAGGCCAAGGCGTACGCGTCCTAGGCAAAGCAACATTCAACAGACCAAATATCGTTAATCTAATCTGGTGCAATATAGCCTTTGTTCCTTATTGTGCCTCCGCTAACACTTTAGGACGATCGGCGATATGACAAATCTACGATGATTGAACAAATGTAGATCCAAGCTTTCCGGACTGTTTATACTTCCAACAGATGCGTTTATCGCAAATGATCCAAATTGCGTTTTTAAAATACTGGTCAAGTCTTTGATGCAGAAATATAGGGTGAACTAATCGCCATATTGGAGTTAACGTTCAGTTGAGTGCCAGTTAAATAGTAAAACAGTAAAACAAGACATGACGCGCCGCGCATTTATGTCATGGTAAATGCAACAAAACAATTTTGGTATAACAAAAACTATTTCGCGCGTTACAAAAAATACGTACCCGCACCAAGCGATGTATTCGATTCATGGTCAGATAGAAATCCATCAGTGTCACAGCCTTTGGCTGCCAGACTGATTAATAGCATTACTATTTAACATGACAATGATTAAGCTTTGAATAAAACGTGTAGACTTTTCCTGTTGCAAAACACAAATCCTTGTGGCAAAACCATCGGAAAGTCCTTTCCTGCGATATTTTGCCTTGCTCTCCAGCATCGCATCTATAGATCATAGAATTACAAGTCCAAATGTCAACTGCACTGAAATGCAATGGCCTGATCAAGATAAAGATAGCAGTGGTATCTAGATGAGATCTTTACGGATGCACTGTCGCACTTAATTGCGGTTAATTGATTTCTGAGCTCTTTAATTCTACTTTTAAAATGATGAACAACATCAGTTGAACAGTTGTGTATTATTGCGAAATCATCCAGATCCTTTTAGAATGCGATAAGAAATTAGTAAATTTGAGTTATCATTATCAATTATTCTGTATTCGTGAGACTTAAACTGTGTGGTCAGATTATGATCAGCGACAAGTTAAAATCTGAACCGTTGTTCTAGATTAATCCGTGAATTTGTCATCCAGATATTTGATCAATTTGATTGAAAATCAAGTGAATATTTGGAGTATCACGACAAAAAAACATGCAATATCCAAACACTAAACAACTTGAGACTTGGCCAGACGAACTATACTCTGATATTGAACGAAAATTCAGTTAAAATGTCATGTAAGAACAAAAACAACAGTTCCACTGTACCGAGATAAATACTCTTTCCACAGAACTGCGCAACTCACAAAAACATCCTCTTTCAGTACATTGTACTATGTGCCTCCATGCACTGTCCGGTTTAAAAGTGAAAAGATGTTGCTACCATGTTACAACATGTGCACATTCCATTTCATGAGTCTATGGATCTATCATGGGCATACACGGTTCATTAAGTGAATTCTTTTGTGATCTGCGAGTAGGCAGATCGTGCGCGCGTCGTGGCCACAAAATCAATGTCACGTTTTGCGGAGAGAAATCCATCGCCAAGACACCAGACAATTGCTTTGACGGTTTTTCGGAAAAAATCACATTTTTCAAACCAAACTTTATTACAAATAACGCATCAACGAAAACGTTCCTTATTACGAAAATAAGTTTTCAAACACAAGGAAATATTCCTTACCAGGACCATACCCTTGTTGGTTTGTAGACTGATGACTTCGTTCACGATGTAGTGACGAAGCTTGTTGTGAAGTTCCACTTCGTCCAGTTTGTCCCGGTCATAGTGATTAGGGAACATTCGTCTTGATATCTGCAGGTGGATGTGGTTAGTTAATAGTTTGCTAATTGAGTAATTGGTTTGATTGGTTTTCAACCGGTTTGGTTAGTTTAAAAGGTGTAATATTATAGGTCCTTAGGAAGGGTGGTTTTAAGTTATATTTAACTGAGTTGTGCAAAAGTAACACTGGTGCTTGTATTTAAGGCTTAAGCTGATAGAGGCCTGAAATGTAAGGAAAATTGATCTGATTAAGTTGCTGTGTAAAAATTGATTCCATTTATTCATAATTGCGGGATAATAAAGAGCTTAGATCATAACCTCATAATCAAAATCAGTATAGGAAAGAAGATGGGAAAGAAATTGATGATTGGTGATCTAATAAATTCCCACAATTTACATGATCTTAAGAGAAGATGATGAAATGATAACTTGAACTAAGATAACTACGAACATGGCCAATTTATTTTGGCGTAACAAAAATGAAAACCTATTTCATTTAGTATTTGACAATGAGGGACGAACGCTACTGTGGTACTTAAAAAGGCGACAGTGCGAATTTTCTTCGGATTTTTTACAAAATGTTTCAAGTCACTGTTATGTGCAAGAATTCGGGTTTATGGCAGATTGTTTTGTCTCAGATCATGTCAAATGGCTTGCAGATATTCCCGGGAATGTTTCGACAAAGTAGCTCATTTGACGAATACGGCCAGATACGCAGAATCGACGTTCATTTTTAAATGTCCTTCTTTTTGCAATTTCCGTTCTCTTGTTATAACTGGATCGCGTGCTCTGCGAGGAACTAAAATTAAGGTTAGAATTCCTCAAAATTATAATTTTTGGGACGCATACATTCCAGTCACATTATGGAGTTGTGATGTGATGAATCTCCTTTCTGTATACAATTATTTTGGTATTTTTGTGAGATAAATTCCATGAATTAGTGAAAAGGATGCAATTAGTTTTGCTTTGATTACCAATTTAATTTGACAAAAGCAATGATATATGTACATTTTACATCTATCGGATGGAATGGTGGCCAACATAGTCTAGTTTTCATCGTGATATAATATTATGTGTGACTTTACATGATTTAAGTTTTACAGGCTAGGTCTAGTAGGATACGTTATATAACATATATGTAAAACTTAAATCATATATATATATTGATTTAATAAAACAGCATAATGCTTGATCAGTTCATGCATGCAAAGACAAATAGGCACAGTCAGAAAACTGAACTTAATTGCTTTAGCCTGGTTAATATAGTTTTTGGGAATAAGCTCAAGATTACTTATGCTCTAAACTCTTCAATAATGCTTAAATAGAGATTTACTTCTGTGATATAATAAGTATAAAATATCAGAACTTGGGAACACAATCCGCTATTTAGAAAATAACGACCTGTAACGATGACTGTCGGTCAGTCAGTTAGTCTGTAAGTTTGTTTGACAGTATATCTGTCGGGTCTATCTGTCTCTATGTTTGTCTCTATATCTGTCTATCTGTCTCTATGTTTGTCTCTATGTCTGTCTATCTGTCTCTATGTTTGTCTCTATGTCTGTCTATCTTTCTCTATGTTTGTATCTATGTCTGTCTATCTGTCTCTATGTCTGTCTATTTGCCTCTATGTTTGTCTCTATGTCTGTCTATCTGTCTCTATGTTCATGTTTGTCTCTATGTCTGTCTATCTCTCTCTATGTTTGTCTCTATGTCTGTCTATCTGTCTCTTTGTTTGTCTCTATGTCTGCAAATATTTGCCTTCATGCGCTCTCTCTTTCTACACGAGGGTTAATGTACCGTGTAACTCTCTGACAAGTCACGTGACTTACGACAGGACTCGGAAAGCTGCCTTGTTGACTACCTCGCTCAATCTCCTAAAAGTGACGTCATAATGTACGCAAAGGATTTGTCATTGGTTAACTTTTTAAATGTGGTGTCATCAAATACGATCGAGTAGATGAAGCTAGTGTACTGTATGTATTGTGATCTTCGCAAAATTTTTGGAGTCGCATTCACTAGAGAAGGCGGTAAATCCGACCAATTACTCTGCCCGAAAAGCTCGCTAATGGGTAATTACCTAAGCATATAATTGCTGTAAATCTAGTTGCTCTTTATCGACTCATTGGCACTGTTATATGCACAAAACGCCGATATGCACCAGTAAATATTCAACTAACAAAATCATCTGTCCTAGGCCGTGCGACAAAACTACTGCCGATATCCTTCCAGATCCAGCCAATTTGTCCGTGTTTAGATCGGTAAGGCAACAACTTGAATGTTATGGCTTACTAATGTTATTCAAAATAAAGACCTAATGATTATGGGTTATGACTGTATGATTATGGGTTATTACTGTATTTTCATCATTCTTCATAAAACATAATGTTTAAGGACAATTTTTGTAGATGACTCCTAACTAAGCTAATTAATAAGATTAATAGCTATAAATATTTGATTGGCTTGATGATCGTTAAGACATAAACTTTTATCGATCTGACTAAGCTTACTATCAAAATAGTAAGTTATTGAGTTCGTATAACTCAATAGGCAAAATTTAAATATCACACTGATCAATGGTTAAAATATAATATTTGAATATATTTGAATTAAATATATTCTTATATATATTACAGTTATTGATTGTTTAATAAAACACGCATCAACTAGACCAATCGAAAATGAGACGAATTATTTATTTGATTATAAGGTTTCCATTAGCGATTATTACAATCAGAGTTTGACAGATTGGACAAATTTTAGGACAGATTAAAAGAGATCAGTTAAAAAAGAAAAGTGGTAGAAGAGAGGTAATGATCTAAGTTGTGCACACTTACTTGGCTCGTGTTTTCATAAAGATCTCGGTTTTTGAACTGGAGGGAAATATCTATATTGACAAACTCGTCACAACACGACATTCACAACATGACATTACAACACCACGTGACGTCATCACAAGACCTCGTGACGTCATCACAACATCATGTGACCTGATCATAACACCAGGACCTGATTCAATCCTTATTTACCCTATTCCAGACAGGATGACTGTAGTAATGTAGTCACGTTTTTCACTACACCAGCAACAGTCATCATAGCCAGATGCCATTATTTTTGGCTGATTCTTTGACCATTGACTAACTGATTCGTACTTATCAGAAGTAAGCACAAAAATGATAACACCCAGTCAAACCTGCTTGAACAGTAATCATAAGCATCCTCATAGATGTTGACTGTCGCTGTCATGTGTGTAAAGTAAAGACATCTCCGAACATAATCAGCTCATTCAGACAATTCAACCTGACAGCTAGTTACCATGGCAACGCGCCTGACCTTCTTAGCAACAGCAAAGTGACCTCCCTACAGATACAATTCCTGGCGCTTATCTTCGTCTCAAGAACAATTAACTCGCGTTCCCAGCTAAGGAGCCTATAATCACTCATTAGCATCAGGTAACACAGCAAGGATCTGGCAGCGTCGGAGATGCACGTACCGAGTTTTTTCTAAATCTAAGGTCAAGTCACTGACTTCCAACGTGACGTCAGATAAGCTAATAATGACGTCATCATCACATGTAACAGCCAAGTTGCCGCTCAATCTAGCTTTAAACCAGTCCAGCTATACGCTGTACATTTTCAGCTAAGTCAAGTATCTGTAGCTTGGGTGTAGTGTACAGTGTACACTGTACACGGTAATATGCAAATTTATTCAGGTGAGGGTGCTAACGGTTTATCTGACTACTTAGCAGCAGACAACAGACGGTGCTGAAGGCACGGAGCTTGTTGTTCTGGGTCACGTGACTGTTTGTCATTGATCACGTGACCACACAACACAACCTAACTGTCCGACACCAGCCTAGGTTCAGCCTGGTTCCATGCTAACCTAACCCAGTTTTACTTTTCTTCAAACACAACTGTTCGCGCGAAAGAAGCGTTAGGCTAGTAAAATATTTATTTTTATCAGCTTCGAAGGAGTAAGTTATCAAGTGGGTAGCGAGTGCCAATAATATAAATGTTAAAATTGTGACACGTGACGAGCCAACAGGGAACGTTTTATAACAAGATCAAGACTCAAGGTAGATCATATCTAGTCTCAAACGTGTTTTATGTATGTGTTATGTAAACATTTTGGTCAGTGTTGGTTGGCTTTTCTTTCATGTGTAGCCTAACAATATAGCCCAACAAATCACTGACTCAAATGGAAACTCATGGCAAATTGCAATGAACTGTAATTTACTGAATTGGCACTGAGTGATTTCAGTAGTTTCGCCCATCACGATATAAGTAACAGGTAATAGGTAATATGTAACAGGTTGACAACTTGCACTATTTTAGCATATCATAGGCTTGTAATTCATGCTATTTCAAAACTAGCAGTTCCTCAAAAACAACAATGGACCTGAACTGTTGACATGGTAACCCAACATAAACACGAGAATTATTATGATAATATAGTAACATGGACTGTGTAGCCTCACTGTTCTTCGTGTCATGGATATCGAGTAAAAACGTAATCTTTATTCAAAACTTTACATGTAGTATTCTCCTTTGTTAATGTTACTAAGCATATACACTTACATAGGACGTGGTTTAAAAACGTTTTGTCCTTTGCTGTGGATTAAATGTAAAATGTTTCTAAAACACGGTCAATAGGCTTGCGGAGAAACTGCAATAAAATATTGTCGATATTCTATCGCCCTTGAGAAACTTACCGATTATCCATTATCAGCAGTAATTCTAGAAGTATAGTATAGTAGTAGTAGAAGTATTAGAAGTATAGTAGTCGCTAACTGATTTACAGGATAAGATGAAATACAGAGCTGACATCGACTTAAACCGAATTGAAATTATAGAAGCAACTTACAGGCCCACGGAGATCAAAAATGAAAAAAAGTAAGTTCTGCCCATTGAATAACTAAAAAACCTTAAATTTCTCACCAACCTTCATTACAAATATCGAAACAGCCGCACTGCCTACAGTGCTATTAAACACAGAAAATCAGAACAATGTAAAAGAGTCCCCACAATGTCGATATACCTTCCCGCAGGAGCTAGACTAACTGATCAGTTAGCAATGTAAGTACAGCGCTAGGTAAGTACAGGGCAATGTAAGTACAGGGCTATTTCACCGCTACACCATGCTTTCTATCAGTAATGTTTCTGTTTTTCTTTAAACCAACAATGTAAGTACAGGGCTATTTCACCGCTACACCAGGCTCTCTATCAGTAATGTTTCTGTTTTTCTTTAAACCAACAATGTAAGTACAGGGCTATTTCTTCGCTACACCAGGCTCTTTAATAGTAATGTTTCTGTTTTTCTTTAAACCATGTAGACGAACACTATTACATTACTTCAGCTAGTTATAGTAATTTAGTAACTAAGGAGTAACCATAGCAACCAATTATCAATAAGTTACTATGGTAACTCAGTAATTATAGTTCACGTTTTCAGCCTCCAGACATTTCCGTAACTGGTTCTTTCTCATTACTGTTCATGCAGGATGAAAATACCAAAAGCCTCTCATGTGCAAAAAGTCACGTGTGTACCACGTGACTACCGCTATCGCGTGGCGGCGACTTTCTGTCCTAAACGGATTTGAGAATGTTCACAACAAAATCTACAAGTTTGGCCATCCGGAGGAATAGGGTTTCAACTGCAATGAAGTTGAAACCATATTTGGAAGAACTTAAATCTGAAACTCTAGTTGAAACCCTAGTTGAAAATACTTTTAAATCTGAAAAACCAGGCGAAGGTTCCTGTCAGCAAATTATGTTGAATGTTCAAGTATTCAATTAGATAATTTAATTGCCAGGAATGAACCCTTGACTCTCAAGCAGTCCCAACTCCCAGCACTCAACACTCGAATGAACAGGCTGAATTAGCACTCAACACATTCAGCCACCTCCAATACGTTCTACACGCGGGGAAGTCAGCATTTACAATTTAAGGTCGCCTGGAAACCGCCAAAAGTCGAGGCTTGCTGCTCAACAACTTTCACGAATTTCGGCACCTCCAGCAGTCCATGATGCTGATTGGTCGAGAGCACCCCACGTGATGTGTAGCAAGATTTATGAAGTGTGGGATCCCGGCTGATAGCAGGAGGGTGCATTCGTGTAACTTTAGGCAACAGACCGACAATATATATGACAAAAACACTTCAAGAGAAAATTAGGTGTTATTTTCAGGGCGGCAACGTGACATTCTTGTTTGTTTCCCGTCGGTTCACTATAAAAATGAAGCAAGTAGTTGCAGCTTCACAGGATAATAAGACATCGTGCTTTACACGCGTGTGTAACACAGTCAAGAGAGCCTTAAAATACCCTATTTACATTAGAACCATAAGTTTAATGAACAGCTGTGTCCTATCAAAACACTTGAAGTCATTTCCTTTGAGAATTGAGATGGTATGAAAACACAAGGAGATGATTGACAAAAATAGCAAAGATTACAAAACGACGAAGACACAAAAGACACACAAACGGAGGAACAAATTTACAAACAGTACATTACACACTCAAAGCATGATTAAGAAAATACGAAAATGCTGATTTACCTGATTCCATTTATCGTATATTATTTGCAGACAAAATATCAGGAAGCCTCCCCCGAATAATATTACCAAGCTCGTTGCTACAAAGTAGTACCTGAATAGATTATTTGTTAATTAGTTTTCAACATGATTAGTTGTTGATTGATAATTGGCATGATCTGCAAGTCAATTAAGTGCATAAAGGACACAGGCGTAGCCGTGAAAAGAATTCAAAACTTTAATTGAAAGTAAAAGCTGGTATAATTAGTTTTTAGGAAGGAAACTTAAATGTGCTTATATTGTGTAGGTGTTCATGTGTGTAAGCATGCACATGATTGTGCATGTGCATGTGTAAGTGCATGTGCACAAAGCATGCATGAGTTCACATGAGTATCTTACCAGCGCCCATTTTCGCCGCCACAGCCCCTTTGCATATTTGCATCTGCGACAAGACATGCAAAAGAGTCCGTGCCATTATCGCCCATCACTAAGAAGTTAACGTTAGTAGAATTCTCCAAATATTTTAATAGCCAACTATTTGATCATTTAAGTAATAAGTACATACCAAGGCCAACATTACGAATTCAAAACAATCATAAACTTAGATCATCATGTCAAAAATCTAGAAACCTCTAGATGTTCTGATAATATGAATAAAAAATAAAACTCATAGAGATAGAAAGTTTGTCAAAAAAGCAGCAAATCGACAGTAAAAAGCTGAAAAGCTTAGACCTTAGACGGTGAATTAGACAAGGGCCGGCAACAGATAATAAATTTTAATTGTACTAGAAAATAAGAAAAAAACATGATATAACTTAAACCGGTTGGGAGTACAAGCAAAATCAACCTTCTGTACGAAAATAAAACAAAACTTTTAAAATAAAACAAAATTTAAATTTGACCAAAAGGAAAACTTGTGCTAAATCGGCTAGCACAACATGTCCTTACACATCACGTGACCCAAGACAAAGACCAAGATTCCAGACGTTACAGCACGCTTATTGTTGCTTTGTTGCTTGTGATTATAAAACGACGGTTTATGACGTCACCTGATCTCGAGTTTACCCTGGCGGTAACCCTACCCTGGGTCGTATCTGTGCGCATTGTCTAGGACAGTCCAGGTAATTATTTCGAGATACCTGGATCAGATCTAGCGGTGAAGACAGAGAGGGAAATTCCTCTGGAGGTATCCTATCTGGGTGTCACTTCTGACTGAGAAAGCGAAATTTAACTGAAAGTGACGAAGTCCTATTCTAGTAGTAGTATTTTGTGCTATTGAAGGAAAGATGACTTTGCTGTCCAGACTCCAGAAAGCAACTTTGCGGTGGGGATCTTTAGAATGCAGGAACGTGACAAGACATTGAGGAAAACAATTCTTGTTCTATTATATAAATCTTTCTGTCGTATCTAGTTTTGTCTGGTCTAAGCCTTTCTAACTTTTCGTCAGGTGGTAAGTTTGCATTCTGGCATTCCAACAGAATACAAAACACTTGAATAGACAATCACAACAGATAACACATTTTCAAACACACCCAACATTGCCAAAGACAATAAATAAACCTACAGAACTACAGTTCAACTTAACAGGTGTGATATAATGCACTTGACCTAGCAACATCAGGTAAAGTACTGCTGACTGCTTTAAACCTGTTGGACTGTGCTAATTACGGGTATTTCTAGAACTTTCGAATGTCGCTGGAAACTTCAAACCCATAAAGTGGTCTTGATTCTAACTGCCACGGCCAATGTGAGTAAAGCAAGCTGGCCTCGTAAAATAGTACAAATACCTGAGCCTTCCGTAGTGGAATAGCTTTAATGTTCTAAGATAAATGTGTCGACGGCAAGAATCTTTTACCATCGATTGGTGCTTAAATTCAGCGGCAACAACTACCGTGTAGCAACGAGTAAGGGATATTCTAAGGTCAAGATGCCTTTGTTAAAACTTTCAGTTGAAGAATTTGAGATTCCCTACAAATGATGCCGGGAAAAGATTTCCTGCGAACATAGCAAATCCTACAAACTGCAATTCTGGATTCAACGTTATACCATGAAGCCTAACTAAGAAGGTAGAATGAGAAATTCTTTAGAGATACGAATTGTTCACCTAGATGTACACTGTACAGAATGTACACTGTACAGAATGTACACTGTAAATATGTTCACTGTAAAGATGTACACTGTACAGAATGTACACTGTAAAGATGTACACTGTACAGAATGTACATTGTAAAGATGTTCACTGTAAAGATGTACACTGTACAGAATGTACACTGTACAGAATGTACACTGTAAATATGTTCACTGTAAAGATGTACACTGTACAGAATGTACAACGTGCAGATTTACACTGTACAGAATGTACACTGTAAAGATGTACACTGTAAAGATGTACAGTGTATGGTGAACAGTGTATGGTGTACAGTGTAGAGTGTACACTGTACACTGTAAATATGTACAATGTACAGTGTACAGTGTAGAGTGGACAGTGTATAGTGTACAATGTAAACTGTACAGTGCAAGTGTACAGTGTAGGGTGTACAGTGTAGAGTATACAATAATGTCTAAAGGTTTATCGCCAGACCAGCTTTATATTATTGTTCCCACTAAATAATCCTCGATTTTTGATTTGTGAACGTTTTCTAACGTTTTGAATGACTCTTGTTAGCTGGAACCCTTGGCTTATGATAGACTGCATGTCTCCAAACATCCCACTTACAAACCCTACTCGATACTTTCAGTTCACCCGATTACTGTAGCCGCTTCTACCTTTTTTTGCTGCACCAATACGCTGTAAAGCTGTGAGTATGCCTCTCAGCCATCGCTAGAATGTCGCTTGTATGTAGATTTGGTGGTGATGAATAAAGATTAGAGAGCACCCCATGCCCATATCACAATCAATGGTGTATATACTTATATATGCGCGTGTGTGCTCCTTTATAAAGCTTGCCACTTGATCCTTAGTCAGACGAATCTATTGTTTAGGTCTCTCATTATGCTAGGTGTGCATGCTTTAAACCTGGATAGATAAGGAGAGAGAGAGAGAGAGAGAGAGAGAGAGAGAGAGAGAGAGAGAGAGAGAGAGAGAGAGAGAGAGAGAGAGAGAGAGAGAGAGAGAGAGAGAGAGAGAGAGAGAGAGAGAGAGA
>JH153048.1:88995-103800 GCA_000226015.1 Mnemiopsis leidyi
GAGAGAGAGAAGAAGAGAGAGAGAATAGTATCAGCTTGTAAGACATATAATATGATCACACGCGTTCGTGTATTGTGTGGCTGCTTCATGGTAAAAGTATTAGATCTGTCCAAAAATCAATTTTGTTTAGTCAGAAGTTAGGACGCAGCTTTTGTTTTTACCCTTCAACCAAGCGAGAGATAAACGCCGGAAAAACAGGGAGCTCTCTAAAATGGGTCAAATTTAAGGAAGGGTCAAAAGATATGCAAATAAAGAGGTTTAATTTTAGATAGGTTTAGTTTTGATATTGTAGGTTTTGTTTAGAAAAGATGAAGAATGACCATCGCTAGATCTGGAATGGAAAGCAATGATATAAAGGGTGTTATATCATCTAGGATTTTAACACAAAACACGCTGCATACCACATACACTTGTCGGAAGGAGTTCCAATCTAGTTTTGACACGTGATCTAGCATATGTCGGTTTTGATCTCCTCATTTGTCTGACTCTACAAATGCCTCAAACCTATACTTCAAGTGCTTAAAATGGCTAGGGAGTCTCATTATGATGAGCAAGTAGTAACATAGTCCGTCTATGGACATACGTGTGGGCTGCGCTGGGTGCACCTTGCTGGACCATGCTGTAAATGGGATCTTCGAAATTTTTGTTTTTTCGAAAGTTAAAAATCTAAGAAGACAATGGTCCATTAATAACACCGTACGTGATTCAGGATGAAAGCGAAAACAAGACAGCACAGTTGGCTTAGTTGATTTGAACTTAATTCCAACACACATCATGCCATCAACCATGTAATGTTACTCAGAGAAATGCTTCTACCGGATCTACCCCCAGGTCAACATGAACTAAATAACCATTGCTCAGATCGATAGAAATTTCTTTAATACGAATCCCACGAAAAAAGCTGTGCAAATACCAGTAAAGGTAAAAAACGTGCTTTCTGACAACACTTTCTCACCATTTCCCAATAAAATTCAATAAAAACAGCCTCCCATGGTCTCACTAGAGAGGTATAATGGTAATTGCGTGCTGGTCATTAGGAAAAAAGTTTTGAAAGGAGAGTTATCTGAATCCAGGGATCTTGTTTAAACCGGACTGTACACCAAAGGCTGAGGCTAAACTGTACATTCGTACATTAAAACGTACATAATGCCGACTTTACACCCTGCAAATTATCTGATGCCTTGGCGAATTGTTTGCATACATGTAGAAATTAATGCCTTGCCCAGTTCAAATCACATTACAAACCAAATACAGGCGCAAATGTGTGCAGTTCAAATTAGCGCCAGCTCTTTTGCCAAAAGTTGGAATTCTAATTACAATTGATAAATGCTAATGTTATCTAATAATTTAAATTACACGCAAGAAATAATTTGATATGATTGAACATTCATAGTACATTCTTGTATGGTAATATTCTTGTATGGTAATATTTTTGTATGGTTTATTCGGGAAATAATTGTTTTATTACAGTATTACAAGTCAAAAAATATAGTAATCACAGGCCCCTACTGCACAAATAATAATGATTTTCGAATTGTCCTGCAGTCAATCAAGCTATAGCTTAGGTCGCACCTTGTTGAAAACACTTCGAGTAACGCCGTAAAATCACAGATAGAGCCATTAACAATTCAGTAAGATAAACCCTGACTTGATAGCTTGAAGGGCGTGTTTTTCTTGGCTGATCAAGAAGAATAAACTTGTGCCGGGAGATTATCGGCTAAATTTATCTCAAAGTATCAATATAGTGAGGTGTATTGTGCGTGATTATTGTTTGTATTCGGACACACGGCACGGTTATGGAAGTGTTTTATTTTTGTCAGTAAGACGAGGAAATAGCTGACCAGTTAAGATGGGCGACTGGGCACTGGCCTGACGATGTAACGTGTATGTACTTTTGTAAGAATAATAGAACTATCATACTACTGCTGCTACTACTTTACGATAATAAAATACTACAATATAAGCATACTAGTATAGTACTACTAGCATTACTACTCAGCACTTCTCCTATAGTATTATGCACTACCGCAACTGGTACTGGACTACCACTAAGATAGTAGTACTTCTTTATAGTCTGATTCTATTTCTATTCGGAGATAAATTAGTGAAATGGAAAAATCCCATCCTTTATGACAAGAATACGAAGTATATTCTCATTGGACAGGTCTATAAAGTTTACAACTTCAAACGTAAAGTTAAAATAAAAGTGCGACAGTAATACCTTTAGTAAATTATTCAGCCCTTGCATGCAAGGTTTCCAAGAACGGTAGGGGAAGGTAAAGGAGGGATATTGTGAAATATGCGTGATTGGGAAACAAAATTCGTGGATGGGTATCCTCTCTTGCCTTGGACTTGTTTCTTCTTTCGGTTTTAAAACAATAACTGGCATATTATATCGTGCTATTGAAGGTGGTTTACAGTGATTCCCACCAGCGAGACTAAAAATTCTGACTCGTACGATCGAGATTCGGGGATGAACTTATCAGACACAGCACAATGTCACAGAACTGAAACGATTACTCAAGTAATTCACCATAATGAATACCCTCAAAATCCAAATCCCAAGATGCGAAATTCGAATAATCCTTGGAGATCATCCTTTTCTGCGGAACAAACAGCGCAGAAAAATATTTGGAGACAGTGAATTCTAGAAAGATCCATAATTGACTAAAATCCCAACAAGAGGAACACAGTTAGTAAGTTAGTGCAGGAAATATGGACAAGTTGACACATACCAGCCCAGCCTGCAGCTAGGCGTAGAGTTATTGTTATATCGAGACGTTAGCAGGCCAGTCAGCAGCGACAAATTTAACAGGGGACATATTGCTATATTGCTATATTGCTATAATGCAGCTATATCAGAATCTACAAGCTTAACTTTATGTCAGAATTTACAAGCTTCACTTTATCAGCTGTATTTTCACGTTGTCGGAAGAGTAAAAAAGTGGGCTGTCCAATGCATTAAATGAATTATAAAAGTTACGTATTAACAAGACTTTTCGTATAGTTAATATGAAAAACGTGACACAGCAAAGCAGTTAAAAATGCGGCTAGTTTTTTGGAATAGCGAACTTGATGACAAGAAGGACAGGTTAACAAAATCCCAGTCATTATTTCATTGAATTCTTCTTCTCCTTCTACATTTTGTCACGGTATATAAGGCTCCATAAACGCGTCTTTAACGAATATGAAATATTTCTTTGAAAACTCGGAACGAGCACACAAAAATAAATCTTTAAAATAATCAAACAAATATTGAAAATATAACTTCAGATACATGACTACAACTGAATTCCTGAACACATGACACGTGACGATGAGAGCGGAGAAACCAACAGACCAACTATCAGATCACAATTTAGAATTTACGGCCCGACAAATATGGAAATCAGAGACGAAGCAAGCTCGCGCCAAGAAAGTGAGAAACTCTAAAAGCAGGTGTCAGTAAACACCGTGCGACTCCCGCGCGACAAATCTAATTAACTTTCTGACTTGTAAGGCTGTAAACCAATCGTCAAGTCTCGATAAAGACACACACGTGGATGTGTAGAGATTACAAACCTCCAATACAACGATGAGAAAATACTTGACCGTGGAAGTTACTAAAAAGTTGTGCTGACAGCAGCAATGCCTGCTGTTACAGCATCACGTGTTATATGACCTTGGTCACGTGTTCAGCTGGGTCTGTCACGTGATATAGACCACAACATGGCCATGGAGTGTAGACCAGAAAGCTCGTGGAAAGTTTACACCTTTGTAAAACGGACCTGATGCAGTCAGCGTATTTGCGACGAGGGCCCGTTCACTGTCGTCTTTCGCAGCCCTAAGGACGTTAAACGAGATGAGGTAAATTAAAGTTTCAACTAAAAGAGTCCCAGAGCATTAATGTTCCTCTAGAAATGAGGACTGTTGGTTTAACTTAATCGGACTTGGCTGAGTTCTGTCAACAGAAAGAAAAACCCGGTGACAGATGGACTCCAGTTGTGGCCAAGAAGACTTAAGAGGCGGAATGGTAGCAGTTATTTGCAACAAAGCTAATAATACCTGGTCTAGATTGTTAATTTATCGTGACAACACTTTAGCTTAAGTTTCCAAGCTGATGGTTAAAATGTTACTCTGTGATTATCCGTTACACCTTGGCCGCCTGACAATAGAATTCTATTGACCCTTCAATTATTAACTTTAGAAGCCTATGATTTGAAATGAGATGTATGAATTATCGAAGTCTGCAGCAGACATGAAATATTTACTTGGAAAGAGAACAACTGTAATGTTTACAATCCCACATAATACACATTTACAACAGTACCCAGTCCAGCAAATTGAAGCTGCACACAGCCCGATTGAAGTGCTTATCCAGGAACAGGATTCCAGACTCGAACCGAACAGATAAAAGCAAATCTCGGAATTGTCGCTATAAAATGAACTTATATCCAGAACAATTTGAATATTTTCTAGTCAGGAGGGAAGGTTCAGAAGTTGTAGATAAGGATTGTTGGAGAATCATGAGTGCCTTCATGAGTAGGACGGCCGGGATTACAATTAGACAATTAGTTAATAAGTTAATCACTTAATTAGTCTCAGGACGATTATATCGGGGTTTGCCTAATACTGAGTCCATTGAAGAGAGTGTACGCTTGTTTCTTGACAACGAATATTCGTGATTATTTCTGAAATTTCTCATAAATAGACCGCCTGCGCTGAGAATATTTATCGCCGAGCAAAGTAGGTTGAAATCAAGAAATTTTCTAACAGATAATATTGCAGAAAAGAAACAGCTTACTGGCCGGTTCCGGTTAGGTTCACTGTCAATCTTAGAAGCAAGCTTTTGACAGTCCAACTTAAACAAACTTAGTTTTTTAAAGACAGAAGCGACTTTATAATACAGTAGCTATAGAATCACGGATGACGGATAAATTAACTCCTTAAGAAACAATGAAATAATCACAGGATAAAAATGATACGATCCAGCAAGGCAAACCATAAACACAACTGAACCAGTAAAAATTGGAACAATCAAATATTGTACTAATCACGGTAATATATTTCATTTTCCACCCTAAAATTAGCAACATTTAAAACTAACTCTTACAGTTGACCAATTGAAGAAGAATTACTGTCTAAGTTTCATTTCAGCAACATCTCTCACCACACAAAACAGAAGTTTTAAATACGGTGGTACCTTGTTCGGAGACACCTGTGTCGATACTGCAGAGCTAGCTATCTTTGTTCAAGAAAGATTTGACGACAGGGGATTTGATGAATCGTGATTAGACGGCTTCTCATTGAATAAAGCATATTGTAAAATGACCACTTCTTAGCGATTGTAGATAGTGCGGTTATCATTCTACTAGTTATAATATGTCGTAAAGTCGTATATAGTTAAGTAAAATCTTCTTCTCCATAGGTAATCTATTATTCTCATAAAATATTGATTATGAATGATCATAAATGCCACGAACACCATGTTCTCCGAATTGTTATGTAAATATTCAAAGGATGACAAAGGATGACATGGGATAATTTGATGTCATTATGTCACTCTAATTTGAATTAATACTTTGATAACACTGTGACATTTACAATAGTAGATTGACCGATTGATAGCTTAATTTCTTAATTTCATTACCTGTTAGAAACCTAGGTAGTGCTTGATGACATACAGAACCACAAATAGAGATTTAGAGCGGCAGAGAAAAGTGGAGACTGGAGGTGTCTCTATGGTAATTATACGTGTTTCCATGGTTACTAATTTACTATACGTGTCTTCTTGGTAAATATACGTGTCTCCATGTCTACTCAGCGTGTCTCCATGGCAGCTATATATGATGTACTCATCTGT
This sequence comes from Mnemiopsis leidyi, assembly GCA_000226015.1. NCBI lineage: Eukaryota > Metazoa > Ctenophora > Tentaculata > Lobata > Bolinopsidae > Mnemiopsis > Mnemiopsis leidyi. The sequence goes on from JH153048.1 coordinate 94,838, forward strand.
CTATATGATATCATTGTAAAATAAAGCATCGCAGCAAAAAATTTAAGTTCCAGAAAGAAAAGAGATGTCTGGACGACGCTTCTATGATTCTGAAACCTAAAAAAAAACATAGTGTAACAGGTTAAAAGGAACACTATTCTAAGGAATGGACGTTACCTGGGCCATTTTTAGGTGTAGCTGCAATTAAGGTAAGGTAACAAAAAGAAGGTGCCATCTCTGAAGATTTAAATTGATGATAAAGTGTAAAAGTGAAGTACCAAAGTGAAGGGATCAGATACGTTTCAAAATGACAAAACTTGTGAGAGCGAAAAATATTTGGAATATTTAACTTAAATCTAGAAATCCGAGATTGGTCGTCTCATCAGGAACAACCTTGTCGACAAGACGAACGTACAACACACAAAAAACACAAGTAAGCAAGTAAAGCGGTAAAAATAAAGCCAAGACAAATAATCTAACTTAAACGAGTCGTCAGGGTAGTTTTGACAATTACTCATCAAAGGGCACTGACGTGGTCATTGATCATGTTGGCGGAGCTAACCGCTAAATGTCTCTAACGCTTGTACGTGACCAATTTTCGGCTAAAAACCAAAGTTTTGGACACCCAGACATAGTTTTGCGTTGCAAATAGTCATATAGAATTTTCTTATATGTATCTTATATCGCAGAAAGGGGACTCATCTGCATCAGTACGGATCGGATGAGCAAGTTTGTTTTAAACCTGAACTGAGACTACATCCAAGACACAAGAAAATACCTACAGGACACAACAAAATAATTCCAAGACACTAGAAAATACCTCCAAGACACAGGGACTTGGAGACAAAGAAAGAGAGTGAGGGAAGCTAAGAAGAGGGGGAAACCGAGGGTCCGGTTGGTTGCGTGCCACAATTAGAAAATTATAACGGTTCACAATAAGGGTGGATTCTCTCTCTCCATCTTTTCCGGGGGCTAAAAGTAGCTGGTTCTACAGAACATTGCGCCACCGTTCACCCGGCCAGCCGCTAACTGTCTGAGTTTCCGGTGACATTCAAGTTAAATGGAGGGTCCGGGTTACCGGTCCGGAGAAACTGCCGTTTTTGGAGGGGCCGATCTTAGTAACTTAGTTAGTCAGCAGATTAGAGTGCGGTGTGTTTGACAGGAAGGGCTCCCTAATTTGGAGGGTGTAAGGATTTGGTAAATTTCCCCTAATTTCCTCGGGATAAGGGGAGGATATGCTAATTACTGGATACTGGGTGCATATTTTTGTTGGGTCCATCTTGCAAAGTATGTAAGATCCTATCTAAGTATCTAGTTCAGCCTGCATAGCAGGCTGAATTAGTGAGAAGTTTTAAGACTCAAGAGCATGCCAAATAGAGACTTGTCTGTTTCACTATTGAAATATAGTACGTGACAAAGACCTAACTTACACAAAATTTGACACAAAAAACGATTGAAAGAGTCGAATGAATATTTATGAAGAATTTCGGTTTTCGTGACCAGCAGACAACTTTTCTAATAGTTGATGAAATTATATCACTATGGTGGCATATTTTACTTTCTAGACACAAATAAAGAAATAAGCAAATATTCTACGCCCAATGTAAATTAACAAAATAAAACTGCATAGGTGAAAATATATATACACCGGTTACATATAATTTTCATAAGTTTCATTCTCAAGATACTTTTCTTAATAATGAAATTTTTGTTCTAATCTCAAGTAAATTGCTCTCTCGCCACCAGAGGCGCCGTCCGGATTTCAATCATTAACTTTACTGATCACTCAGCGATTCGATATTTGAAGTTGAATGTGGTTATATACGATGACGACAAAAAGCAGGAAAAGTGAGTTTACAACGACAGTATAAGATTGTAAAACTCTACCGGAGAAATTACACCGTAACTGTCGTGGAATCAGGAAAGGGAATAGGTACAGCTTCTTTCTGAAGTACTACCAAATGTTATTTCTGTGCGGCAAATTCCCGGTAATTACCCTGCCTTTCAAAAATATTCCCCCTAATAAGCTAATAACATGATATCTGGGCACGGAGAGATATCATACTTATCCCTCTAATCAAATCCATAATTGGAGTTGTCACCTGGAATATGTTCAAGGCAGAGGTATGGGTCGGTGAAAAGATGAATTATTTTAAGCTATAATACAATTTACACTCGATCCATAAGATTGGAGGTTATAGCATACAATTTTTGCAAAAATTTTTAAGAAAGCTGGAAAGGCAAGACAAATGATTATCTTCTACCAATAGAGTTATGGGGACTGGTAGAGTCATAGGAATTTATCATGATTGCAAGCGCCTGTATATTTGCAGACTGGCGAGTAATTTCATATATTACAGTCATTAACTTCTTTTTATTTACACGAATTTTTAACTTTTTTTTTATTTACACTTAATAGCATAATGCTTAATCCCTTAATCTTTCCAATCCATGCAGGTAGGTATGACTAATGACCAATACTCCGTGACCAATACTTCGTGACCAACAATTCGTAATCACAAAGTAAAAGCTGAATTTAGTAATTTACCATCCCTAAATCATACCAGTTTTTTGAAAAATACTTAGCATCGGCTGCAACATATTGTCACTCACAGACTTACCTACCTACCAATATCTAATATCTTTACACATACAAGACGAAAAATTTACCCATTCAATGAGTACACACACTCAGGTCGAAGGGACTGTTTGAGCTTAAAGAGCTACTACAGGATATTGGACTGTAATTAAAGTAGCTGGTGGTGTAAAATACTAGTAGTAGTACTGAAGTACTGAATTGTTACTCTTAGCTACAATCTGAGAGAATAGTGAGAGCTAAAGAAGGGGCAGCTCTGAAGGGGCCGACGGAATAATTTATGTGAAATTTACTGAGCCAATCAGAACTTCCCAGTCCGGAAAGACCTGTTCTAATTGTGTGAAATATTGCACCACCGCGGTCTAACTGTATTTTGTGGGCTCCAACTTCCACCTGCAATCAGGTACAATCCCCCTTGCTTTGTTGCATATTCTCATATTATCATGTGCAACAAATAAGCAGGCAAAGTGGGTGACAACTGAGGAAGAAGATCCTGTTGTCTGACAAGCGTGTTGTCGAATATCCTGATACTTTGATAACCCAACTTTTGCGTACCCGATAAGTAACCGACAAGCTGCCGACATTTACTGAATGCGGCTGATCTGATCACTGATGTTATGGTATCATGTATGGAAATTTGCAGAAAATGCCAAAATTACGCTCAAGTCGGACGCCGTTCTGGGAATTGAATTCCGGATCCAGTACTGGATTACAACGTGCGAATAACAGAGAATAAGCTCAATAGCATATGTTGGAGTAAACATTTATCAAAATGCTAACTGATAAACGTATCTAAACGAACTATAGGTAAGTATTATACACTGAATTAGTAAACACTGAATTATTAAACACTGAATTAGTAAACACTGAATTAGTAAACACTGAATTAGTAAACACTGAATTAGTAAACACTGAGATGGCGATGTTGAGCAGTAAACATCTAACATGAACATGCCAGTTAATTGAATACCACAAAGGCAGCAGTAACAAGCTAATAGCTTGATGAGCCGACATCCATGGCTTACAATATCTCGGCAGTATTGACACAGGTGTACATGCTTCCTTCGTGAAACAATAACAACTTGTAAAATAGGAGGTATATCTTACTACGTCGCGTTGGTGGAAGTGTTTACTTGCAAAACTCCGTTTTGGAATTTTGGTAAATCATCCTTTCAAATTATAATCGAAAATAGTAACTATGAAACACAATTTAAGAATTTAGGTAAATCGCTTTGTTTCTGCGTCACGTTGCCATCATTTAGATACTGGATTATTTGAAGTATAGAAGTGTAAAGGTATTAAAACTTTCTTATCTATTAGCCCTAGTGATTCTTTTAGTCAAAAAGAGGATTTTAGGATTCAGTAAACGTTACATACGCTAGTTATACAATTAACATGCGCTACATTCGGTACTAATAATCATCCGATCATTAAAAAACCAAAGAGACCATCTCATTATAACCGAAAGACTTACACCGATCAGCGTTATTTGATAAAGATAATTATCCTTGATTTGCAAAAGAAAAATAAGCCGTCACATTAAGGACCATCTTGTTACAATGATTACAGTAATTACGGTGGCATTATGGTTGGTAAACGCGGTATAGGCATTATTTATTCGTTGAAATTACGGAGTTACAATAAGTTAGTAAGTTCGCATTAAATAATGGGCATTTCACAAAACAATCATGCACAAAACAATCATTCACGAAACCTATTTCACAAAATAATCATTCACGAAACAATCATTCACGAAACCTATTTCAGACCAGTAGTCCAGAGCAGGAGTCCTGAACATTCTTGTTCTAATGTGGAAGTTAGTGGCTTCTTGCAAAAGGTATGTATCTATATTAGAATATCAAAATCCTTCTAATATCACACAAAAAGTACAAAATTCTGAAGGCCGTGGCAAGAAGTCACAAAAAATTTTCTTGTACAAGACCAGAAAAAACGGCACCACTAAGTCTGGTGATGGAGGGTTGAGAGACGGGGTTTAGGAGGTAAAAGAGCAAGTTTGTGGAACTGATGATAGACAGCCCGACTTACAGACCAACACTTGGAGATATTATAAACTTGGCGCAGATGGAGAACTATCAAGATGGAGTATTTGTAGTAGCAGCGGGTAGTTATCTAGTTTCATAGCAGTTGTGATTTGAGTGTTACTTTTCTCTGTATGACTAAGAAACGCGATCTTTTAGGTAACTTTTCACTCAAAACAGACACGTTCGTATTCATCCTCAATTAATGTATTTAATTTGTAGTGTTGAAATAGTTTAAAACTAGTTTAAAACTATTTCAACACTACAAATTAAATACATTTATTGAGAATGAATACGAACGTGTCTGTTCGAAATTATTTTGAGTAAAAAGTTCCCTAAAATATCCCATTTCTTGATTATACAGAAAAAGGTGACATTCAAGTCAGATATCAAGCTAAATTATTATCATGTTGAGTTCTCACATACTAAATTATATTTAGTTGTTTAATAGGATTATGTTTACATATTTGATTTGGTCGTTATATTAGAATACTGGTGGCTAATTTTCAGATGAAATTTAAACCAAACAAAAATAGGCATCACGTGACAAAGCGATAGTAGAAATAACAGATCTACAAAAAAGCAGACCGAGTTTACAGAAACTGCAATTTTAAAGCGTAAAATAGGCAGGATAGCGGAAAGTAAGGTCGCATATTAAGTAATAAAGCTCTGGTCGGCTGAAACTTGAGATGCAATTATTTGTTTCATCTAATATCGATATCCCAATTATATTAAATATTTGACTGGACTAGAGATATCATAAAGAGTAATCGTTAAAACCGGTAAAATTGTGAGTCTCTGATAATTGCGTGGGTCGTGCGCTTACTTTAGCTGGACAAGCTTTTTGAAGATATGACTGGCACAGAAAGTTTAGTTTACATTTTCAACACGTTTTAAAGCGCAATAAAAAATATATATGATCAGTAAAGAAAGTGTAGTTTACTTTTTTAACATGCAAGAAAGCAATAATGACAGGCTGTTACCGTCTCACTCTCGAAAATCTCAGCTAAAAATATGAAAGCAAAAACACAAAAAGTGGGCTACGTGATACTTCCAACGTCATTAACATCAACCTCTGAAGCTGAAGTCCAATTGCCTACGTGAAACGTTCCTGTAGGTCGAAAGCCAATATGAGCAATACATAAGAAACCAACAGCCGACAACTGATATACAGTCTATATAAAACAGATACGAAGTCAAGAGAACACTTCACCCGACATAAAATAGTTTTCTAGAGATGTCAGCAGGAAGTAAAACTACAGAACTATGTGAGTTTCGCCATTAATTACCGCCCAACTGGTTCTCTTATCCAGTTACTGACCACTAGGTTTCCAGCTTCATAAGTACATAGTGGGAGAGTGGCCTTTCCGCGCTCCTGCCAGCCTAGCGGGTGTACTTTATTTTAACGTTCTTAGAAATAATTTATACAGTCGTTAACAGAGGTCGGAAAGGGTACCCCCGCTCAAGCAGAAGAGATGAATCGTTAAATATGGCATAGGGTTAAAATGTTGTAGATTTCTACCAAAAGCTCGGGTGATTATTTTATACAGCCATACTGATTCGCTGCTTCACCTATGTGGATAACGGTTAGCATTAACAAATCTAATGCTATTCAACCGACAGTGCAGTAAATCGTTTTAGTGATGAACATTTATCAATAAACCTCAATCCAGGTATAATTAGTAACCTGAAACATACTAAACTTGCTACAGTACTAATAAAAATGTTACGACATTGCAACTGCATCAAGAGAAGGCGATGACCTAGGCTCGGAACTCAGCTCTACCTAAGGCTAATGTGTATTAGTTAACGCTCTGTTAGCTGCTCCTACATAAAGATAGTACTGGTCAGCAAGCGTGCATTACTGCATTTCCCGGTGTTAATTAACAAATAACATGGCTCCAAGCACACAGCTACTTTCTTGGCAGACAATTGCACGCTCCTCTTGTCTGCAGGGATTACTGAAGAACTGATGTCAGCAACTGCAAGGCATGAAATTCAGTTATCAAATAGGATTGAACATATTATTATATGCACTTTATTGTAATCAGGAATCACTAATACAAGTGTGGGGTGTGTGATAGCATTGTTCAATTGTCAGTCATGTCAGACGTTAGCTTTCTTAATTCAGTAATTCGATGAATTTGGTCTTGAATAGGTCAAAACACTCAAAAATTTGGTGAATGGACGAAGTAGTAAGTACCACATAAATGAGCACTATTTGGATATTAACTGTGTCCAGATGAATATATTCAGTACCCATTGACAATGGACCAGTATTTCTTCAAAACAGCGCTCATGAAAGCTTCTTTACACGAATAAAAGGAAAGCAAATTCCTCAATACCACATTAGCAATTCGGTATTATGAGTTTTAGACTTTTACAAAACTTACATTCAATAAGGTTACTGTTAATTATTCAAATTTGTCATTATCTATAACCTATCTTTAACAGTTTTGAGTAGATTACAGTATTAAGTAGATTATACAGTAGATTTAGTAAATTACTGCTAATTGCATATTTTTCGCTGATATCACGGGATATTGAGTGGCCGCACCTAACTTTTCATTGGTCAATTGCTGTCACATGATGCAAAAAATGTGACCCTTCCCCAAAAATACTCTTCTCTATAATGACTAAAAAAATCGAACGTGATTCTCCTTCGATCGGATAAAAAAGATCTCACAGTATAAAAAAAGACCTCACAGTATCAAAACTAAATCAGACGGCATTATCAAATTCTAAAAAGTATACTTCAACAGTTGAGTAGTTTTTTATTGAAATCTTTCAAATCAGTCAATTACATACAACTTTACACAATGAATCAATAAAATTTAAAACGAACTCCGACTCAACTAGTTGTATGTAATCCAAAGACCTGAGGGACATCAAAACACAGATATTGAGAGCAGAAGCAACTCCTGTACAAGCATGAAAGAAACAGCAACTATAGCGATCTCGAATAATTGCATGTACATTGTAACAGGTAACTCTGAAAACAAGACTACTTCATGACAGTTGGGCTGCCAGGCAAATGTTACAGGGCCGCTGCCAGACTCAGTAGTACAACAGTTTACACACACGGACATACACAGACACACACACGGACACAAACTGAGACTAGCTGTTATTCTGATTACGTTGATATGAAGTTTGGATACCAGGGTTTGTAGTTACGGACGAGAGAGTTGCAATGAGCAGTGGAGAGAGAGAGAGAGAGACAAACTTGGGTTGTGCTAACTTGGGCTGTGCTTATTTGGGCTGTGCTAAAATGGGCCATGCTCAAATGGGCTGTGCTTACTTGGCCTGAGCTAAAATGGGCTGTGCTTATTCGGCTTGTAATGACATTTTTTCAGAGGCTTTGTAAGTAGGCTCTGATGATACTTTTTAGACCGTAAATGTTTTAGAAAATACAAGGTATGTATGTTGTGACTTAGCATTTTTTTTGCTTATTTATGATAACCTCTTGTCTCTTATATTGATTTGTAACTGACTTTGTATATCGGCTAAAAACAGGTTCAACAGTTTGACTCTTTATATGATCAAAATACAAAAAAGATGCGAATATAATTGCATCATCTAGGTTATCAAGCTAAATGCAAGCAACTGAACGTTTAGCTAGTGTAATGAACGTCAGAACGTTTGGAAAGGAGTCGGATATCTCTTGTATGACGTGACAGCGTTGCTCGATATTGATTGGTCGTATCCGGTTTCTGATTGGTCAATCGCTCTTGCGTGATGGGAAAATGTCCAACTCCTTCCCAAAAATTCTGACGTCTACAGTACGTATGATTGAAATGATATGCCAATAATCTAGTGCGAATCAAATATCATACAGATCAAATATTGTGGTTAACATTACTATTAACAGGTAAAACCTCAATCAACTTTCTTTAGATCAGTAATTTTATAAGCATTTTATAAGCATGATATGTATATTTTATAAGCATTTTAGAAGCATTTTACAAGCATGATAAGTATTGGACAACTTTGGTTTTCTGCGAGACTTTGAAAAGAATATAGTTACCTATCGTAAAATGAAATCTACATAAAAGATTTAGTCACTTTTCCATTATTTCGATCGCTTAAAGCTTTTTGATGATCGATGTTAAACTTTTAATCCTACATGCATTGCTCTATATTTGTGTGCAATGACCATGTTTATTGATTACAGCAATATAAAGCATTCATAATTTTTGAAAATTTTCCCAGGTTGTCGCACCCCATGGCAGCATCTCATCGCAGTGCGAGGTCAGCGGGGCGCTTTGAATTGCTGGGCACAGTGTCACACACAGAGACACACACACACACACACACACACACACACACACACACACACACACACACAC
>JH153048.1:112552-130656 GCA_000226015.1 Mnemiopsis leidyi
AGCATCTGCCGAAATCACTCGAACAGTCCATCCTATTGTTCGTAATAAGAATATAAATCTTTAGAAATGAACACATTTTAATTTATGTTTACGCAAATCAACGCCTTTCCGATCAAGCCACCAGAAGAAGCTGCCCGGTGTTTTCATGCTGGTCTTGAAAGCACCTAATGGCAGTGAAACGATTATTTATTTCGTTTGAAATTGGCATTTTATCAGACTAAAAATAGCAGTGTTTGAGGTGCCTTTTTTTGCAAAACATGCAATGCTTGTTTTGCTTATTTTTCGTTAAACCAGCCTTTACAATTTGATACATGCATTGGCATGCTGTATCTATTTTTTCTGCTGGTTCAAACTCCTGGACCCACCAGTGCAAGTGTAACCTGATAATTTGAAGTAAGACCGACTTAACAAATCGGAGTTACAACTCTTTAAAGTTTTAATCATCTGATGCATTTTAGCACATGCAAACTTTACGTACATGTAGCAGGCCTTATCACGACAAAAATTCGTCAAATCAGTAAACTTAAAGCGTGCAACAATGAGAACAACCGTGCCAAATATTAGAACCGGCCAAATTACGCACTAAACAGTGTTGTACAGTAAACACTGGATTTATCGGGCTTCTCGGTGAATAAACAGCGTGGCCAAAAACAGTAACTTAATAAGTTATTGATAGCTTTATGTGGACGTCATCATGATCAAATTTCTTGATTTAAAACTGTGAGAATGGATCCAACGTTCTGAATTACATTTAAATCAGTAATCTCAAGGTCGATCGTTTTATTTTGTATGTATGATGTTACATATATCAGTACACACACGTGTGTATGAGCGTTCAGCTTGCATATTAAGGCTCTATCACGGTGTCACAATGTCACATGGCAAGAAATACCATTACCAAAATATCACATGTGCCAGTGCCTGTATTGAAAGCTCATACCCAATATCCCATGGCCTGGTCTGACTCTTAACCGATCTATGTATCTTGCCATCCACTATGCATATGCTGATACAGGATTGTGTGCTGGACTGGTGTCAAGCATCTCGTGTATCTTTATCAGGGCAGTATACTAGTATAGCATGCTCTAATTGGGTACAGAAGGAGCTATGCCATGTAACGACCATGAGATAACAAGCTTTGAAAAGAAAATTTCTTTGTGTGAAAATATTCTAAAATTTTGGGGGAATGGAAGGAGGCCGGGTAAATACAGGGACCAGGTAAATAGAGGCCCAGTAAATCGAGGGTTTCCTGTACTTTGAATTTCATAGACATTATGGGGTCATTGTGGCTAAGTTGATGTACCCACCTTGCCTTCAATTACACATAAAATGTCAATTTCACGAGCTGTCGAATAACTCTTGATTCGTAACCCAATTTGAAGGTTAATGGGGATTGCGCATCTAGAAGTTCTTTGAAATGCATGAGAGCATGTGATGGCGACGACAGTAGGTTATCACCCTAAAATTTTGGGGTTACTAACAGTTAAATGTGGCATGTTACTGCATTTGTGTGATCATGATATTCAAACATAATTTGTTGGGGTGATACCCGACTCTTGCAGCTCAAAGCTGAACGTCAAAACGTTAAAAATTAATATCGGCTGAGATTTTTTGAAGAAAGCAAAGTTAGTGGTTACGGTTTCCAAATCCTTAAGGTACATCTGAGTTTTACCCACATGAGCCTCACCAGTGAAATATATCTATTTAACATGAAGATTATCAACAACAGAAGTTTTTCTTTTATTTAACAGAACATGTTAAGGTCATTTACTACAGCAACTGTTAACCTAACCTAACCAGACTTGTTCTGCCAATTAATTTTAGAGGAATAGTTCCACAGCGGATAAGTGCGCTAAATTTTTTTGTTAGTAATTTGGCCGCGGAACAAGTCTGCAGCGGACCTGTTCCGTCAACTTGCGGAACTTAACTTTAAGTCTGGTTGGCGGACAAAATTTGGTGGACTGTCGGCGAGTTGATGGCAGATCTGATCGGACTTGGCCGAATCCACAGTGGATCCAATCGGATCAGCTCCGATCTGCCGTGGACAAAGTCCGCCGGTTTTATTCCCAATATTTGATTGAAATTCCTTATAAGTTAGGGTGTAATCATATCCCATTATTCATATCTTTTCCAATCTTATATTGTATTATTGGTACGAAATTCGACACTTTGCTTTTCTGGAACATTGTTCCCATTTTAACAATAGCCACAGTGCAGTTATCAAAAGTAACAGATCGATCATTGAACTGTGTAGTATGAGCAATGAAGAGTCCAGTATCCCCATAGAACACCCTGCAATTTCTACCCCAACTGATAGAGGTAAAAATATGATATTGAATTTTAGTACAAGTATTTTACCTAATTCTATAGATTAATTAAAGCAACACTTATAGCAATTAGAGGATTTAAGGGAAAAGTGAACATTAAAGAAGTGCCAGTAAATGAAATTAATTTCAATTTAATTCCAACAATTAGTGTAGCGATATAAACTTTCTAATAATTATTGTATGTATCTATTTACTATTATATTCTCCATTCTATAGATTTTATTGCTTTTCTTGTGATCATTTTAACTGAATTTTATTTTTTTAACCTAATCGCAGTTCAAGCTATAAACCTCATGATCACCCAGGTACAATCATTGAAAACAAATCAGCTGATAGAAAAGTTCTCATTAAAGTTGAACCTTGTAAGTAATTTGCAATATCAATTTTTACCAGTTTAATAATTCGTGTGTAGTAGTTTTACATTTGGTTGGAATTTTATCTCTCTTGCAAACTGCGATAAGCGACGTGCTACACACTGCTGCTGGCTTGGTTTAGTAGACACTGTAAACGGACTATGTTATGTTACCGGTTCAGAATAAAATTGAAGATGTTTTGGACCTTGTTATGGGAAATGGCTACAAGGAACTGTATATGAGACAGATTGTTGAAGCAAGGGACACCATTTTTGCTGAAATGTGCAAAAAACTGAATATCACAAATCATCACCATATTCAGCGATGTTTTCTTTACAAAAGGAACATTAGCAAGGACAAGCTCATTAGATGGTTGGAAACATTTTGTTTGATTCTTGACTCTAATGCAGTTCTGCTTTTGTACACAGCTAATGAGGTTACAGAACGGGTTCACGGACTGAGGGAGGAAAAGATCGCTGATCAGGACAAGATCATTACATTGCACCAGAATCTTCTGGATAAGATCAATGAGGTACACAATTCAGGGAAAAAAACTACTCCGCAGTAGTATCGAAGAGTTGCTCAACAGCTCTATCATCAAGGAAAGTGGAGGATATTGTTAGAAAGGTGACAGTTTCCGAGGATATGGGCAAGAACGCCATTGTGTATGGACTTGCTGAAACCTAACATGAAAAGTTACAGAAAAAAGGGGAGGAGGTTTTGGCGGAAATCGGAGAGAGGCCAAAACTAACAAATATCAACAGAGTTGGTACAAAGAGAGATTCTGTGAATAGACCGGTGAAATTAACGATGAACAGCTCTATCATGTAAATCCGATACTGAGAAACGCAAAGCTACTTCACATTAAGGAGAGGTACTCTGAGATCTATATTTGCCCTGACAGACCTGTAGCGCAAAGAAAAGCTGACAAGCAGCTTTGGGAACAGCTCAAGTCAGTAAGAAAGTTGGATCCTGGGAAGGAGCATCGTATCCGGGCTGGTCGAATAGTGAGCTCCGATAGAGACAGTGTCGGACAGAATCAGCCACTTCATCCCGAAGAGAGATGAGACTGAGTGTTTTATTTTATTAATTTTCAGATTTCATATTAAGATTTTCTCAAACTTAATTGCTTATGAAAGTTTGCAGTATTCGTGTGAAGATAGTATTTACATTTTGCCTTTGGTAATACTATTTATTTAAGCAGCATGGATGGCCTGTTGCCCGATAAGGTGTATTATGACCCTTAATTGTTATCAACGTCACATGTCCAGGCGTTTTTCACTTCATTTGTCTTGATAGTTTTATTTCATTTTATTTTTTTCATATATTGATGTACTGATAACAATTTGAAGTTTTAGATAAAAATAATTATAATGAAAATCTGACAAAAAACTCTAGTAAAAGATATAGTAGTAAATCGCTCTAAATGCTTAGAATTTGAAACTTCGTAGAGTTTATCCGCAGAGTCGGAAGTGTCATCAGATATCTCATCACCGTGATTCCTACTTTATTTATGATAATAGATGTTTCACGAGAAGTAAATGAAATATTCTCTACAGTATCTCCAGCCCCTACATCATCTGAGTGCACCGAACAACCCAATGAAAGTGTTGAGACTAAAGATGACAAGAGTAAGCTGGTTGCTGGAACAGAATCAGGGAAAGCCGTGAATAAATCCAATAACAATGTGACTCGAAGCAAAAATGTTCCCCACACCTTCCTTACTATGCCTGATGGTAAGAGACTGCACTCTTTTTTTTTATTAGTTGCGAGATTCAGGTGATTCATCTCATTACATTTGCTACACACTTATCTAAAGAATTTTTAGAATAGTTTGTCCCATATAAATTGTTGGAGAGTGGTTGTCAATCTTCATGAGAAATTAGAAAACCTAATATTCTAGTTAATCAATAGTTAACTTTGGACCATAAAAAAGTACAGCATTATATTGTCAATCATTGGCTGCAAAAATATAATTTTCTGCGCCTCATTTCCAAAAGCTTCTGGTGTGACAAAACTTTTGAAATTTGTAAAAAAAACGTAAGTTGAGATTAATTAATAATTGTAAAATTGAATAACGTGATATTAAAAACTACACATTATCCCCCGGCTCTTTACTAATACTCCTTTTAATGACTGTCTTTTTACAAAATTTTCTAAAGCCTTTGTTCGTGAAGTAGTATATAAAAGGATTGATAAAACATGATGTCTGCATTACTATAAAAGTGAATCGTGTGTACGTTACAAGAGTTCTACCCTCGAAAAGATGAATCAGATTGTAAAAGTTCAAGCACCAAAATACATAGGGGAAGTTGCTGATGAAGAAGACAGCTGTTGTTACTAGAATTATGAGCACGTTCTTTCTCTTTACCTGACTCCTTCCTGAAAGAATAAATGGTAACTTACTTCCTCAATAAAAAAATAAATGGTTACTTACTAAATATTGGTTTATTGCCACAAAATGGATTTTGATTTTATACATCATAATTAGCTTCAAACTTTCTTATCAAAAGGAACTGAGCATTATTAAGCATTAAAGCAGGTGCCTAAATCTCCAAGTTCTAAAGTAAAAGACGGATATATCATTACAATATGTTTCAAAAACCGACCCTTTGCTCTAGCCAATACAAGGAGAGCCGTGTTGCTGAATACGAGAATAGTTATTGGAACTATCACTACCAACAATGACAATATGACGTCCACTGAGGGACTCACTACTTTCTCTTGTTCGTTACCACCCTGTGCGGCGCAGCCCATGTAGTCTTGGATAAAACTGAAGTAGGGAGTTGGGAGTGTAGTCGGCCATTTGGTAGATCACCGACCGGCTGTAAGCCGGCTATTAACCGGTTAGTAGCCGGCTTATAGCCGGTCGGTGATCTACCAATTTCCCGTGTAGTCCTATAGCAACATAACTCTACTCTGTAATTCTGTTTGAAGGTCTATTCGTACGCTTAACATTTTTAGCTGCATTCAAATAATAAGAAGAATGCACCAAGAAAAACAACTGATACCTGACTTGGGTGGACTTGACAGCCTGATAGATGGTGATGCACATGTAGATGCAACTGGTGGCAACACCTCCCGCTGTCACCAGAAGACGGTGCCACTTTTCCGGGGGACAAGCTAACGGTACCAAACACCGATAGAGCTTGTTAATGACCAGAGCATTAACAAAAAAGGAAGTTGCATCAATAAAGCAGTACTTGATAGCCAGGAGTATGGTGCAAAATGTAGACCATGTATATCCGGTAGTGAGGGTTATGATGGTAGGAAAGACGTTGAAGAGACCCCGGCAGAGATCCGCAACACACAGATTCTGGATAATCCATACTGACATTTTGTCTAGTTTTATAGCGCGGTGTTTTGTGGTGCCATGTAAAACGAAGCAGTTACCTGAAATTTAATCATTTATTTCATTAAATTTGGAACAAAACCAGGCAACTTCCCTTACATATAATCCGATGAAACTCAAGTCATTCAATTTACTTTTTCTACTTCTGGTCTTTGAAGCAAGTTATATTTTTTCTAATTGAGTTTCGAAAATTGAATACAGAAAATGAGAAATAGTGATGTACCCAGTAGACATAACAGGAGAGCGAGAATATACCAAAGAGTGATGATGATTTGTTCATGAAGTTGTAAAATGTTTGTGGACTCCATCTGCAACAAATTCCATATTCATAAGTCACACATACATATCCTGGTTAACAGAACATGTATAGAATTTACAAATCCATTTTTGATGGAAGAAAGTTTAAATTAGATTATTAAACTTGTCAAATTTGGCTTAAACCGTAAGATAATGCAAAATGATTGTGTCCCTCAATAACTATGAACTAATGGTGGGATAAAGCTTAAGGAACAATTCATAATAAAAACAAAACACTTTTCGATGTGAAAGGCAAAACTACATTGCTGGTACCGTCATGAAGCATAAAGAGTAAGAGAAATTGTATCGGTAACACTAAGCCCCTATATCTGAAAGATGATAAGACGATTCAGATCGGGGCAGATGGCTAACTATATAACAAGTTCAACTTTCCTCCCCACTGCAAGGTTATGGCCTATGGGCCCAAAAGACGAATGACTGCCATTTGCAAATGTGCCTTAAATGCTTTTGATGTCACCAATCTTACAAGGCCATTACCACTAGATCGATGGTAGAACCTGAATCATTGAGTGCCACTTATAGTAAATGTGCTCAATTATAACCAGCTGTGCGGTCATCCAGGCATAATAGTGTACCAAACTAAAAGATATCTCATCTTATTTCACTGTATTACACATTCTTCATTTCCACAACAAAAGAGATCTTGGTCATTAGAACGGATATTTTACTAAACCTATTTCGGGTTGGATAAAGAGTGCAAAAACTTCCACTGGTCATGTGGGAGCAACGATATTACTTTAATCTCATGCACCTCGGTTGCAAGTTTGCCTGACATGAAAAAGGCCAACTTACAACATGGGTGTCTGTGTCAATTGCCAACCCTTGTTTTGTAATCTGTCTGCAAGTGCACCAAACGTATCAAAACCATCTTGTTATTTTGGCCTTTCGGGCCCAAATGGCAAGACATGGGGAAAATGTGAAATATGGCAGTTCTGTAAATTGTACAAGGAACAGTGCGTAAAAACACTAGATTCTTGCTTCCAACATTTAGATTTTCTGAACTAACTCTGCTCCTTTGTCTCCTGAGTCCCTTTCCATTCTCCTCAACTAAACCTCCACAAGTCGCCTTAGTCCAAAGATCACCATGATACTTATAGGAGCAACAAGACAACACGATATTTATCATTTCTCTACTATCTAGATATAGGAATTATCCTTCTGAAACAGAAATATATAACATCAGTGTCTTACCCTAAGTACTCTGCTTGCGATTCTGTGACAGAAGTCTGATAGCATGTAATCGTACAGTAATTACTGCATTTGTGTTAAGTAGCAGACAGAATGATATCTAGCAACTGAGACACTAAGCCGAGACACTGACATCACTTCAACAGTTCAAGAAGCATTAGAGAAAGAGCTTTGTGTTCGGTAACTATGGGGTTATTACTGTCTGCTACAAATTACAGTAACGTGACTCGCAATTTCTGTTACCAACGAATGTTTTCAGATTCGTCAGAAAGCTAAACCAAGCAAACTAGCAACAAATTAAAAGACAACTGAGTTACCATTCACTCGATAAAATTTGCTCAAATCACTGAAAAAATACATAGATCCTTTACTTCTATCAATCACAGTAATCAATCGATAAAAACTCGAAAATATCGCGAACATGCTTACAGCTATTCTAGACTGCATGTTAGACAACTACATGTTAGACAGCTATCATTATGGGGTGGACCTATCTCACACATATTCACCAAGTGATAAACTTAATAACATAATATTTGCCGGTAACCACTCCACGTGTTTAGTCCCGGACAGATCCTTAGTTGTCGGACAAGTTTCGTGTGGAACTGTCCGTGTGTTCTGACAGGGAGAGAAAGGGGGCAATAGAGGGAGGGGAAGCGAGGGGAACAATATTGAAATGGGGATTTTCTCACTTTAGCCACCTCCCATCTATAGATGATATATCTACAATTTTCCACTACTATTCGACTACGAACTTACAGATTGAGTTGCTATAATGTCGGCAGAGTTTTACGAAGTTAAAGGTCTTTACAGAGTAATTACAATATTAGCGAGTGTTTGCTGTGGTGGTAAGTGCAAAAAGTGAGAGAATCACCGCAGCTGGCCCGCGAATAATGTATTGAGAGAGACTTTAGGAATTTTGGTTTTCTGTGTCATTTGCTAAAGATCTTACTGCGAAATACTTAAAAAATGTCTTCATTCGATATTCGTGCCCTTTTAAACATTTAGTGACAATCGACAATACCCAAACAATACTACCAAATTATCCCACATCAGCCTTTAGGTCAACCTTTAAGTCATCGCAGTCGGGAAATCAGGAGCTGATGACAATAAGTCCTAATGACAATGATAAGCCTTCGGATTTCTGCCTATTCATGTTAAGGTTATTCATATCAAAATGATTAACTCATTAAAGATTTATTAACTTTTTTAAAAGATTAGAGGTAATGATTATCGAAAGTTTGGCCCTCGAGTGATGGATTTCTGTCGTCATTTAAGTCAATTTTAAGAAAATCATGATGCTAAGACTAGACTCATCCCTTTTGGTTTTAGTGATACTACCTAAGGTTTCGTAAATCATCACCGTTAGTGCTCCCACCGTAATAACAACTTTGAATCAGGAAACAAAGTATTGCTGATTGGAAACAAATCTTCTTTACGCGAGCTTTACAAAATCTCTGCAACACAGCCAACTCGTTCTACAACATAATTTACAAAACTTTGAGTAAAGCTCAGTTTCTCTATTTAAACTTATATAACGTTTAAGAAGAACAATATAAGCCAATAATTATAGAATGATACACATCAGGAGAACAGAACCATTACCTACACATCATATATAAATTAAGTAATTATTGGAGTAGTAACGACTTAAGACATCAAGAACACGTTAACGTATGCTACTAGCTTTATAACAGCAAACTATACAACAATATCCACTATTGGGAGTGTCTCTTGTCAATTTTAGTTTGTCTAAAGCCAATAAGTATTTCCTTCATAATGTCTTATTTGATATAAGTTAATATTATAATATTCGCTTAAAGCAGAGTTATTACGTGCGTTATACAAACCACGTCTTAACTACAAACCACATCTTAACATCTTAACAACGAGCATGCTTTATCAAATAGAAAGCACCCAATGAAGGAGAACCGTTACATGTTGTTATAGGATAAAGTGTTGTCGTAATACGGGAATTAGTTACAGTTTGGCAAGCAGGGAAAGTTTAAAAATAACAGCTGAAGTGAAGATAAAGGGATATGTTAACGTCTAATCGCAGTGTGAGAATAGTCGTGCGGGGGAGAAGACGACAAGGTCATTAGTAATTAAGATTCGGAAATGGTGGACAGACATTTTTGTTTCATTGCAAATCGGGATACAATAGATGCAGTGAGATCAGTAATTGTCAATGACATCTGCTCTCAATACAACAAGAGCAGCAGGACGATGGAATATCTCGCCAGACAGTACCAGGCCTGTCACGGTTTTATTTTTGTCGTAAGGCGAGGCAAGCAAAGCTAGGTACTATAGAATCATTGGAGCGTTATGACTTATGAGAAACGTAAGATTAACAATAACGTGCAGTTATACGTTTTTACACGAATAAATGACTTAATATGATAGACGTTTTAGTATGGGTGGTCTCCGAATGTGATGGATTCGTTAACTATGAGTTCCTAAAACTTAAAATCTTAAGAATCTGGCCCATGCTCTTTCCTTCCAGGGACTAAAAAGACAGAAAAATAAAGACATTTGGCGATAAAAACGAGGTCGATGCTAAGTGCTAGGTATTGGCGTGTTTTCTTTGCCTCCCTAGAGCATGCGGAATCACGTCCTTTTCAAGCATCGCCTATCGTGTTACCCCTCTCCGTGTAAAAACCCACCGTGTGATGTGATCGGTAGATCACGTCCCTTTTCCTCGCCATGCTGAATGATAACGTAGAACGTGGCCCCTTTAGAGTCAATAGATCACGTCCTCTGCAATCATGTGTATCGCTCGTAGCATGTGCTGTGTCGACATGTGTAAAAGTTTGGTAAGAAGTGCATGAGATAAGGCATAGATATAAACTAGATAGTGCGCGATTCGCAGCATTTGCCAGTTGCCTTAAATACTATTTAACCAAATTTAGCTATAAATTTTAGCTAAATAGGTAGTGTTTTCACGTGCTATTCTACGTGACAGTTTAAAAAAATTCGCAAATTAACGAACAAGTTGTGGTAGCTGGTATTGGTCTAGACGAATAACAGTGCAAGGAGGTTATTAGTCTAGAGACATTTGATCAGTGAAGTTAAAGTGAACATGTCACGCCATGTGGATGTTGTGGTGGAATAATTACAGTTCAATAGTAAAACTTTCGGAAACGTCACTCTGGTATGTGGATGACTGGTAAAGGTGAAAACAACTCCATTCCAAGATTAATAAAGATTTTATGTTTACTGTTTAATGTTTCAAAGTAAATCAGCCTGATTTGTGAGTCTTGCAATAGGATGCTCTTTAGTCCTTGGTTTATGGTAAACGGTATTTGTGCTTGAAGTTGTCGCAAATTCGCTTTTTACACGTGACATTGTTTGAACTGGGGAAACCAGGTTCAACCATTGTATATCGAGAAACACTCTCACTTGTCAAAATAAATTTGTGTCAATCGAAAATCGAGCTCAAATGTTTGTCTGTTGTCACCTCTCCCCAGAAATATTGTTTTCACTTAGTTTAATCATAAAATTTAGGTTAAACACTTAGTTCAAAAACGTAAATAGAAACTTAGTTAAAAAACATAGTTCAAAAAGCTCAGTTCAAAAACCTTATTTTCAAACATAGTTTTAAAAACTTAGATTAAAACTAAGATAAAAACTAAGATTAATGATAAAACACCACCCAGGAAAGAAGATCATGTTCTCTCTTCCAACAAAAACAAGTAATCCAAACAACACAGGGAACTACGGGGAACGACTGAAATACGACAGGTAATTTACTCAACATAGCTGAATTTGTAATTTTGTGATAAATGTAAATTATTAACTGAGTGTCGTCATATATGTATTGTAGCGTAATGTGTTTATGCTAAAGAGGAAATTAGTAAAAGTCTGGACAAATTTGGTATCTTCTTATAATCTATTTAATTAAATGAGAAGAATATATAACATAATAGCAAAGACTATCAAAATATTGTAACAAAATATTCAAACAAAATATAAAAAAAGCAATTAAGACAATGGTATTTATACCATTATCATGATTGTTTTTGTTGGGGTGAGAAATCTCTAGTTTTGATTGGATTGTTATAGCAATCCAATAAAATCTGGATTATTGCAATGGTTATAACAATCCAATAAAACTAGATTATTGCAAAGGATATAACAATCCAATAAAAACTAGATTATTGCAGAGGTTATAACAATCCAATAAAAACTAAAGAACCCTCACCCTCACGCCACAAAACAAGTCCTATCATTATCCAATAATTCCCGGACTACTTTCTGTCAATGTAGTACAAGGTGGCCCTCTCTCTCTAACGCGCCAACAAATTCCAGGCCTCTGTGTCTGCCTGATTTAATAATTCACTGACGATGATCAGACCGGTAGTTTTTGTAAAGGAGCAAACAGCTGGTCACAGCTGGTAACTTCTGTAGAACCAGGGAAGATGGTAGATTTACCCCATAAAGCATAAGCAATAAAGCATGATCCGCGATGTAACCTTAATAAAGCAGAGATGCAACTCAATAATCTAAATAGATTGGCCTTCTATCTGGTGTAACAACAAAAGGGTGCCCTACGAATAGTGCTTTATTTAAAAGACACCTCGCAGATGTGATCTAGAAGCCTAAGTAAGTAAGTATAAAGTGCTATTCAGCCGACAGAAAACTTAACAATTTGACCGAGTTCTATTTGCGGGGATAAACCCCATCGTACAAGCCTGAGTCTTGAACAGAAGAAGATATTTTAGTATCCGACGAAAAGTTAAACAGAGTTCCAACATCTTACTAATAACGAATAGTCTGGTTGCAGTGGAGAGAAGCCTGTCAGTAGGTGGGAAGTGAGTTATGGTCCCCAATATCTCTACGTTGTTAGCAAGTACCGACACTGAAGTGTTAGAGACGACTTAAGACACGGTACCTTAAGAGGGTGCAGTGTCTAGTTTGATGATATCTCGATATTATATACTTTTATATTTCAGCTGGTCAAGGTTTCAGGTTCGAAACTCTGGTTGATATTTATGTACGCGTGGTGACTGTTACTGCTCACTGACAAAAACTGGCACGTGCATCTGTAATGAAGCGTAGTCTTGTTCTCTGTGTAGTCTCTACTAAGGTACTAACGCACAAGAAAATGCGAAAAGAGGGAGATATTTCGAATTTGTCAATATTTTATGTGCGGCTAGACTATGAAATGTAAAGATTTGGTACCAGATCAAAATATTAATAACTTAATGTTAGTTTATGATTTAGCCTTAACCTTTTAAGCGTCATAGGTGAAAATGTGTCTTATATCAAAGTAGATTGCAAGCGAATATACGAATCTGGGCCCGAAGGAAAATGAGCCCTAAGGCAGCTTATTTCGATGGAGCTTATTTAAAACTCAGTACCAACTGTTTAATAACAATAAGTGACTATATCGCATAAATAGCGGCAACTTTGAAAACAGCAGGTATTTTCCAACCAGGACACGCAATATAATATCGCCTAAATGAAACGTGCCTTGTCTTTATCAATTGATGCAAACCATTAAGATTTATAAGACTAAGTACAGGTAGTGTTTCTACATTATAAATGTAATCGATACGAGCACTCAATGCCTCACGGAAATTGGTGCTGTATGGTCAATAATCAATGACCTTGAAAGTGATAGTTCTGATTAAGTTAAGCACAAAACAATAGAAGATATTTGAGTTGTTCTCAATTTACGTACCGTAAAAGAAATGTATTGTACAAATTTCATAACTGTGCTCTATAATAATTTTGAGCGTGCTTAGCAACTTTAGAGTTTATACAAAAGTTGTGCTTAGTAATTGCGCCATTGTTTATTTTCACGGAAACGTTGGTACATTCAAGCTCCTCTAGATGTAACAAAAGTGACTTAAAATTGTTAAGAAAACAAAACCACAAGTCTCAACGTACTGAAACGTTATTTAAGGGTCCTAACTCCCCATATCCTCATCTTTAGTTTCTCTCTAACAAATATTATGATTGATAAATTTGATAATGAGTAAATCTTTGACATCAGAACAGGACACACTCTGAATCAAAGTCTTCATCGTCATGTTGCTTACAGATCCAAGAAATGCTTTGATGAATTTGATAGATTATATTAATGATTCTCACAAGCTCTTAGCACTTAAAAACTAATGAATTAACAATAACTCTACTCTGCAGTACAACAGAAGCTCCAACCAAGAAGACCGTCTCTGGATACGGATTCTCGCAGCGGGGGATAAAGTTCGTCGCACTCAGCGTGCTCTGTTGCCTGATCGGGATTCTGTTTTACCTGCTTGCAACAGATGCAGGACAGACTGCACGCCTACTGGTCCTGCTAATTGGGACAGGTCTGGGGGCCTTCTTCCTTCTTTGTAGCAATGATCATGTGTGTAGATAATTGTACATGTGGATTGTGTAAAGACTTTCAGTAGTCAGTGTTAGATCGTAGTTTACGTAATTTGATTTTAACACCCATTCACCCAACTGTATTTAAAACTAATTTTGGGTTTCGTTGTAATTTAGCCTAAAATTGAACCTTTGCTTGAACCTTTATTTTTGTAAACCTTTTTAAGAAAGCGCCCTCATTTTCTAATCCTGAACTGCTCGGTAAATAAGACTATAATGTATAATGAAAAATGAAATTTTTAATATGCCATCTGCATTCTGTACAAATTTTTATTTGACTTATCATCAACCAAATTAAAGCATTCTCTGTAAATAGAATTACCAGTTTGCTCATGGTTATTATAGTGATATTATTACTTTTTAGACGTTTATTTGTCTTATTCCCATATCCTCATATCTAGAGTTGTTTCGTCAACATTGAATTGTATAAAGCGTTACTTCCTTGCAGCATTATTTATGTGATTTGTACAGTAGTTTTGTATCTTTAAAATTTTTATTCAATTTTTATTTCAATATTCAAATTTGAAAACCGTAATATTATTTTTTTATTGGAAACCACAAAAACTTATCGAGGCACAAAGTCATGCAATTCAAAAACTCTAAAAGTTAGACGACTTAAAGACATATAGAACTTGGAAGCCCTTAGTATTCCCCTGCAGCTAACAACAATTATTTCTACTCAGCTTGAAATCCTAGAAATTCAGCCTCACCAACTGAGAAAACCCCTAATTTTTCATTCCCTCCGTCGGTCAAACAAGTCCACCGGTATCTAATTAGAAACTGTCTGGTCTTAAGTGAAGGGTAGGAACATTTGTGTCAAATTCTGTGGCGCTGCGCCGGGTTCCATCCGAACTTCTGTGTTGCTGCGCAGGGTTCCATCCGAACTTCTGTGACACTGCGCAGGGGTTCCATCCGAACTTCTGTGGCGCTGTGCAGGTTTCCACCCCAACTCCACATCTCAACCAGCACGTGCCAAGTTTCGGCTTTGAGAAATTTCCTTTGTCCTCCCCGCAGAGAAATAAAAAGAGATGAGAGAATTCGTCTCGTAGTCTGCAGCGGTGATTTCCTCGCAATTTTATCGGTGTTTTATCGCAATTTATCGTAGTTACGTTTGCAGTTGTGTTTTACACACCAATGTTTCTATGCTCGTTCTTTGAGATAGCAGTGTTAGTTACGTGAATTTGTAAGATGTAGGAAATTTTGTCCCCTCCCACTTGAAACCACATTCATAAGTTATTTTTTAAATCAGGTAAACCTAACACTTTACTCAAAATGTAATTCACGGAATTTTATAAAAGATTCCTTTTGGATGAGGCAAGTTTTTGAACATTATACTTTAGCTTGATTATTTGAGCGGTTCACAGGCAGATATTTGTTGTCTAAGATTCTTCATCAAAGTTTGTAGTACACATATAATTATCACAACTACCGTATAACGTGTTTACTGTGTTTAATACTATGGTGATGTTGTCTACTCTGCATTAGTGAAGCAACTGTAACTACAGATCTACAATACAAATCTGCACCTCATAAACGTGACGTCACATTGACCTGATCACGTGACACATGCTTCCTGTTATCGTATCATCCCCATCTTAACGTGTCAAACCAAGATACGGGCTATAAGTCCCATTAATCAAGACACAACTTGACAGTCACGTGTTAATTATATGATAAATATTAGACAAGTTTTACACGTGGCGCATTGTACAGGCTTGTCCTTCTAAGCTGCGTCTAATTAAGCACCAAGCACATTCTCCTTTTAGTTGGCAGTATTTCTCTTAATTTATTACAATTATTAAACGTGCCAGAGGTCGAATTTACTGCATTTGAGGATAATTACACCGGCGTTTATCAGACAAATTCAATTTACTAAAGTACTGTAAATTAATTCCTACGTATTAGGGCACGATACACCTTCCAAATGTGGTACTTGTTCAATCACAAGAAGGTAGCTATATTTATATAGCTACCTATATATGGGTAAGTAGCTATATGCAGTGTTATTGTCTCTTACAAAGATGGTTATTACACTGGAACCGGGGTTGCTTAACTAGGACCATGGTTACTAAGTTACACATTGCATTAGAATATTTAAGTAATTACCCTTTTAGAACAAGTTAGTTGCCATGGTGATGTGTTGTCAGGTCACCATTAGAAACACACTGGGTATGCATCTGACGCAGTAGGACAAGTATAAACGGCTAGCAGCCAACAACATGTTGTCAATTAAAGTGGATAATCTGGGAAATTTTTCTTTGTAATTATAGTTTTAGACGTTTCCAATTGCCATGAAGTTTCTGATGTACAAGGTCATAGCAATTCCACGTGCAGAATCCCGTCCATGAGTTTGTACTGTGTATGTGAATTGTAATGGCTGTATGTGACACGGAGAATGATGTAATACAAAAACGTTTAGAAAAAAGTGAAAATTCAGCACGAAGTTCGATTTCACAAGCATCTATAGTCAACACTTTTTTGATATAGACTTTTAGTCTTTAAATGAATTTTAACATGCATCGAACAGCCTCAGTGAAACATGGACTGTGGTCTCAGTTTACAAAAGATAGTAAGGTGGTTTTAATCAACAAACGGCATTCATCCCACAATCCAGGCATGCCGACAGAATTTTAAAGATACCTCGCATATCATGATTTACTTTTATTTGGAATGTGAAAGTGAAAGGGAAACTATAGACTGTACTTATAGTATATAAACTGATATAATAATAATGGTACACATACATTTTCTTGCAGAGTCTACTTTCATCCGGACTCCTTATCGATCTATAAAAATAAAACGAGCGCCTGTTTTTCGTCAGGTAGTGATAAATACGGATCAACTTAACTGTAGTTCGTTGATAACTTGTAATTCAATTGCAATCATAATTTTACAGCTGATTATGAAAACCCAATAAAACCTATCAAAACCTTGGAAACTTAAACATGTCCCATGACTTGTGATTCTGCAGGCCCAAAATCAGTTCTAATTTGATTCAGGGCAATTGCTTAACGACGGCCCTAGATACTGCTGCCTTAATCAAAACACATGAAATGGTGCTAAATGAGACGCGCCGTGTAATTTCCCTCATTTTAAATAACAAATACGCCATCGACATCAATTAAAATTGCGCGCGTAGCCACGCGCGTGTCCACCAGGTGCTACGGTGGCTGCTCCGTTGGCACATTGACGAGATTATACCAGTCTACAATTCTAATGAAACATTCAGCTTTAGCTGCGTGAGTCGGGTATCACCGCGACAATTGGCACACGCAAAAGGACCCTGGTTGGAACAAAATCGCGTGCTCTTAGATCTTCTTTCTACAATTGCAATCTAACCCTTGTTTGTCAATGTGTTACCTTTCTTTCTTGTCTCACGTTGTGACCCTTTTCACAAGCACGCCGCCGCGCGCTTCGCGCGCGCCGGAGGCTGCCGCTTTGCGGCAGCAGGGCTATGCAACGTGTAGCAATTTCTTTCTACTTAATTACAATTGATACCCGACTCGCGCCGCGCGCGTTAGAACGTTAGACGGAATATCATCTCGTCTAGTAATGGCCGCGACAGTAAGTTATTTTACATAAATTAGTTGTACAGCAGCGCGCACCCTTCCGTCATTTTATTTTCCTCTATTCGCTTCGAATGATGGTCGGACAAAGTCAGCCAAATAAGTTAAGTGCTTATGCACGCTACCCGCGCGGCTGCTACGCGCGTACGCAAAGCAGCGAAAAAGGGCCCTGGTTATTATAAGGCACGTAGGTTACCAACTTACAAGTATAATGCAAATGTACGAAAAAAAATTTTATAAATGAGATTGAATTTTTTGCATTTTGCCTTGCTACACGTTGCATAGCCCTGCTGCCGCGAAGCGCGCGGCGGCGTGGCCGCGCGCAGCGCGGCCACGCCCCCGGCCACGCCCCCGGATCACAACGTGAGACAAATTTTGCCATAATCCGTATGATCGCAATTGTACAGCATGATGATGATGATGAAAATCTAAATTAAATAGGCTACAATTTGAGCATTTTAATAACATATGCTTAGAAAGGATATAAAATAAAATTTTAAAACTGTGGTTGTAAATTTACCAGCTATATAAACTTCTAATACCTACGTCAGCTTACATCAAAGATATATACTAAATGATATATTATGTCCAATCATATTACCCATAAAAATTGAAAGAAAAATGT
>JH153048.1:133499-159429 GCA_000226015.1 Mnemiopsis leidyi
GTTTGTCCGGTTTCCAACGGTTAAGGTCAACTTTTGGCCTTTTTCGGCTCTCTCGTTCAGAAAAAATAAAAATTTCGTTTTAGGGTGCGTGTAGAACTAATTAACGTGTATAATTACTCTAATTTTCGTGTAAAACTACACTCTTTAGGAGGTGTCTCACATTTGTTTTGATGGAGGTGTCTCAAAAACGTTGTACATACCAGCAAAGCTAATTTTGCAAGGAGGTGTCTCAAATCAAAACAAATGTGAGACACCTCCTAAAATCAAAACAAATGTGAGACTCCTCTTAAAATCAAAACAATTTGGAGACACCTCCTAAATCAAAACAAATATGAGACACTTCCCCACGAATACCGTTCTCTATAGAGTTTTGACTGTGACTGGTAAACATATTACCAAGCACGAGCTCGGATCCTTCGAACGACATTCGACACTACAGCCTACAATTACAAAGATTATGTGAAACTGAAAGGTAGAAACGCATGCAGACATAGTGGTGGTAACTTCGTGTCAAAATCTCTGCTGACTGCTGCCCGTTCCTAAAACTCGACATATCATAAATGTGGGCGACACAGTGTCGTTGGCGCAGTTACGTCCTTTCTAGTTGACTCATTTTCATTGTTGTAATTATGTTGGTGTTTCTTTAACGGTGTCATATATTTTATTCAGAACAAAGTGATTATTTGTTCAATCCCTACATAGTGTTTAATCGTGGAATTCCACCTGTGGAATTCCATGGGTAGAATTCCACAGGTGGAATTCCACGGGTGGAATAAGGATAACACCGTTCTATCAAGCAGTTTCCATCGTTATTTACGGTCACTGCACACAGATATAATCAAGCAATTTATCGACACAATGTGATTCATATCAACAAATATAAGACGTGATAGACTAAAAATTGCTATTGCTCACAATATGCCTTCCCTTCATCATGAAATACATAGAATAAAAGACACTGAGGAGCATGCCAGAGACGTCTTGTCTCAGAGAGGAATCATCAAGCCTTCCATGACTTGCCTTGAATGTCCTTCCAACATGATGCTGATATTTTGCTCAGCAACAAAGTCTTCAGACCTCCTCATTTGGCGCTGCTTGCCTTGCAAGAGGTTCAGAAACATCCGGACCGACAGTGGTCTCTCCCGACAGAAGCTCTCACAGTTTCACTTTCCACCTCCCTTCTGTTAATTTTCTATCTTAGCGTGAAGTCCTTGACGAACGTTGCAATCTCCCAGCTTATCGGTGTATCAGAAAAGACGGACAGCTGTTGAAGAAGAATCAAATTTGCATTTGTTTTTCATTTTTTGTGCGTTACTCATCAAATCTAACCTAAATATAATTTTAATTCCTGTGCTTTGCTCTTAAATCTTAAAAAGAACTACAAAATAACATAAAACAATTACCCGTAGAATTCCACCCATGGAATTCCACCCGTGGAAGTGTCGGGCTTCTTGGAGACTGCCCATATTTTAGTCTTTTAATCCATGTCAGTAGCTAGTATCTTCAAGAGACATATTGCAATTGGTTTTACCTTAAACTTAGTACCTAATTAAGAAATGTATAATAGTGCCTTCTTCAAGAGGCTGGGTAAAACTTGGCATATTTTGATGTAGTAATAATAGTAATATTTTAGTGTGTGATAGATCGAGTTTGGTTATCCACATGTACGCTCTGACACCTTAAAAAGGAATGTTGTATCTCAGTCTGAGCTAGTCTTTAAATAACAAAAACGACAGAGCAATCTTTTTTCTGAGTGAGGTGATGCAGGTGTTCAGCAAGAAAATTCCTACCTTCTCCCATGTTTCAATTACTCTTGAAGCTATTGTTATCATTTAATCAAAACTATATTAAGTTTTATGATATCCTGGAGACCTGTATCATCACTTCTTAATCCTGGCTTTCCTCATTTTCAACTTGCTAACTGTTTCATACAATCATCCAAGTTATGATATAATAATTTTTAAACGCTTTTGTAAACTTGAATCAAACTTCCAAATTCTCTTGCAGGTATAAAATGGTTGTTTGTAGTATTATAGTATTATTGCTCTTTTCTTGTACTTTGGTTCGTAGTGATGTATCATCACTTATACGTCAAAATGATAAGACCGTAGAAGCAATCTACCAATATGTTGGGGAAGAACCTAAAACTCTCTGCAAGTCCAAGCTTGAACAAATTATCAGAAACCCAAAGACAAGCATTCCATGTAAAGTATTAAGTATCTTTCCTGCTTACTGAACAAAATGAAAAATTCAATCACCTTATTACAAAGCTTTTGTCTCTTAGTTGGGTACCAATTTAGTATTTAATCACCTAAACACTTTGCAACCTTACTTACAGTTCTGGATGCTATTGGAAAACCTGCCAGTGGAATCCTTCTTGGGAATCTAAACTGGTGGGGAAACTATGATCTTTGCATGCAATTGAAGACAGTTGGCCTAAAACCTTGCAAAACCTCTGGGATGGTTCCATTTTCAGTGAGTTGATTCAAGTGAGAGTTTCGTTTATTGTTCATGTACCTCCTGTACATTAATCTTCACAATTGGTAGTTACTGAACTTCCATAATTAATCCATAATTATTTATTCAAAAATAATGCATAATATCTAACTAATATTTGTAGGGAACAAGCTTACAATAGCATTCAATCAATCAGTTCCTTCTGATCATTGTTTAACTGACTGTTCATATCTGCAAAAGTAGTATATGATGAAAATTTATATCTATCCTTACACTTTGCCATTTTCTTTCAGAACACAACATCAGTCATGTTGATGTGGACAGCGTGTCTTCCACTGGACTGCAAAGACGAATTTGTGGACTTTATTTTGAGTTACCTCAGTGAGGCTGTGACACCTTTAGTGGATCAATATGTGCCTATAGATGAATATTCCATTGTTCATGATATCATTGGAATTCTTGGTAATAAAAACTTTATTGGGCCATCAACTCAAGCCATTTACAATTAGTGACTCAATTGCCAGCCTTCTGTGCCCTTTATTTATTGTTCTATTTTGTCAAATTGATTTTAAGACTGCACTGTATTATTCCATCATGGACCACCTGACATGAAATTTAATGTCTGACAAATTTCCTATTTTCCAGGTTGGAAGCCAGTACAACGTAACATAATGATTGATTTTGATATGGATACAACATCTCTCCAAATTAAAACAAACAGTACCTTGTTATCAAAAGGGCATGATAAACTTATGGTCAACTTTTATGATAAGTTAGGAAACATATCAGGATATTTTGCAATCAACTTCAAGACCTTAGCTGAATATAAAATTGGAATGTGTGGTGATTTCAAAACATTTCTGAAACCCCTTCCACTCGGTAAAGACCGTAGATGGAATATCACTAGAACTAACAAACCTGGAATCATTGTTCAGTGTAATGGAAACACATACCTTGATTTAACACTATCAGATGATGTTTGCCCTGAATACCCAGATACTTGGCGTTCCTATTGGTCAAAAATGTGGCCCAGATCGAGTTTCCAAACAATGACACCGCTTCTGATAAATATTATGCCAAGCCAGGTAGGAAGCTCAAGTCCTGAAATCCTTGCTTAAATTTAAAACCAATCACATTGAGGTATGAAAACTAACTCACAAATACAAAAATACTTACAAACACTCCGAAATCCTTATCAAAAAACGTCTATTCAGAACACGGCTTGACAACGACTTGCCAGCAAACAATCTCATATGATGCTGGAGCTTACATTGCCTCGTAAGCACATTTCCCGAGGATACTTTTGCCTATTAGAGACTGAATATATAAATAGCTTTTGACAGAATAGTTGGATAGCTGATATACCTTAAATAGAAAAAAATATATAATTTTTGTTTCAGAATCCTCTGTTTGATGTTCATTACTCTTACCGTGTTTGGAAGCATACGAGGACCTCTTAAAAACTACATTGGCTGGTTTGCTGCCGAGTTTATACAGTGTGGCGATCAGAGCAATATTTCAGATAGTGCTGAAGTTGTCTGGAACAAGAGTAGTGACAAGGAAGCTCTTCAAAGTAAAACCAGCAGCATTATTTTGACAAGATAAAATTAAATATTGTAAATATGAAACTCATTTATCCACTGTTCTGAATTTTAAAAGCAAGTAAATTCCAGGGTCGAACATAGTAATCGGGAATAAAACAGTTGATGCAAAAATTTTGTTGGATGTACAGGCTAGCTGTCAAACTGATGACTCTGGGGATGATGCCAGAGCAGGTATGTGATCAAAACAACTCCAGTCCGATAAACTTATCAAGTTCCTTGATGCACTAATTTATAGTGTATTTAATAATTACTATTTGACTGCATCATTGTCAGCTATTAAATATATCAGTCTCATCTTTGTAGCTTTTTAGGGATTTTCTATCCTCTCTCAGAGTAGCACGTTGCCAGGGTTTGAAGTCGCAGAAAACCTGTACACTGTTGGGGAAGACCCAGAAGATTGTGAACAACCCACAGATGATTCTCTCATTGGAGTTAGATCAGCCTTGTGTAGGGTATATCCAAGTGTCAGGAGGAATGAAGTTTTGGACAAAATTTCTAAAACGACAGGTAAGAATTGTCTGATTTTTTGAATTTCTTAGACATTCTCAGTTTGGTAAGGTACTTATTGAACAGACAATGCTTGACTTAACCTGCAAAATTCCGCACCAGTTTCAGTATTGAAGTGCTTTTCTCTACAAAGAAACCTGCAGATCTTGTTGGATACATCAGTGAAACCTGGCCAAGTTCTCTGTATGAATGGTACATGTCTTTCTTATTTCATTGGTGTTTCAACTTTGCTATAAAATAGTTCAAAATCAAGTTGATTATTATGATGGAGTTCTACATTTTATCATTTTATCGTTCGAATTTCTAAAATAAAAGTCACGGTGCAATTTGAATGGGCGACTTAGTGGCTTGTCACTTTGATAACCTCTATTGCAGGTATACGAAGTCTCAGTATCGGATGGGTGGTTCTTTCTCACATGTTCCTTATTCCACTTCTTTACTTTCAAGGTTAAATTCGCTTGCGCAGTGTGTTTAGATGTTCATTGTTCCTGAGATTGCATTGTAAACACAATACACATGCTGCTATACTCTATATACTGCTACAGCCTACGATCGATAAATGTTTTAAGCTTATAATATACGCAAAGGCCCTCTGGATTTTTGAATTCCGCAATTGTGTAAATCTTGTAGCAAATAGCAATATTCAACAGGTGACGGATATCAAGCTATGACGATCGGGAAACGGCGCTCTTTTGACCTCATCCTAAACGGATTTCCATCTGTAGACAGCTTCTTTGTCATGAGGTTTTAAATTTGGGTATCTTGACCAACAATTTAAATCTTGTGTCCTATTTATATGAATTTAAACACAAGTTTGGAAATTAACTAATGGCTGTTGTCGATAATCTGATACTGTCAACTTTCATCGAATTCTTAAAATTTGTATTTCAGTGGTTTTCTTGTATCTTATCTTCTTATCAAGAACTTCGAAAACGGGAAGACTTTCAGAAGGATAGCGTTCGGTTATTACATTCACAGGTAATAATCTTAATACTTTACTATCTTAGATTTGAATAGGTAGAAACACTTTCATATAATTTTTGGTGGATTTCAGTAATTTGAATAATCAAAATCATCTTTTATCTTTACGACTACTTTCGAGAATAGTACGATAGTTAACTAGAATGGCTTAATGCTTTGGTTATGTAGCTGGTTATAATAGTAATATAGGCAGTATAAGTATACTCCAATTTAGGTAAGGAGCAACTTAAGAACGCATTCTTACAGGTATATTCGACTGACAGTACCATACCTGATGGTAATTCTGGTCCAAGCATTTTTGTATCGGCAGTTTATTTCTGGACCATTTGATGACAATCTGAACTTGGTGAGACCATAATAACTATTAACTAGCTTTTAAATCAAGACCATTTTCTGAATATTCAATTTAAGATTTTAATTGAGATGGCCGAATTTTGTTGTGAGAGGCAAATAAACTGCTGACATACCTTACATTCATACATTTCACATACCTGCCATGCTTGCCGCCTAAATGCCATGTCGGTCAGGGCTACCAGGGCTGCAAGGACTGGTGGTGGAGCAATATAATGTACATCAACAACTTTGTTCCTTGGACCCAGGTATGCCGATTATTTCCCTGCCGATTATTTCTCGTTCCAAAGTATTATCATATCATCTTTAATCTTTATCTAATTTGGAAGTTCTATTTTACGAAAGTTCTATTTTACGAAAATACAAAGAAAGTACTTTACTGTAATTTTAGTGACGCTTTTGGAACAACTTTCTCAGCCCGCTAAATGTGTCGGACAATCGTGGTACCTTGCAAATGACATGCAGTTTTTTGTGATAGCTCCGATTTTCATCTGTGCTCTGTGGAAATCACCCTTATTAGGTAATGTCCGCGCCGGTCAGTTGATAAATTTAAGACTACGAAGGCTTAATCAAGGCTATTTGAGTCCGTTCTGTTACTATTTAATGGTCGCATTATGCATAAATTCAATTCATGCTGTGATAGAAAAGAGCAAAAAGTTAATAACCATTCCAATTGACCAATTCTTCTGAATTGCTTATTAACTGCGATATATTTTCTGAACAACAGTCCATTGTGCCAGTTTCCCGACTTTTCCAGGAAATCTATTGCTGTGGGGTAGTGTACTGCTGTCTATGGTAGCAGCGGGGATCTCGACTTGGCAGTATAACTATGCCACTTCCCCTCTTAGGTATTTACGCATAGTTTTGTATTTGTTTTTTGAGATTTTAAAAGGGACTTGGCTTGAATTAATACATTACTGCACTTTTAGTCTCAAACGAAAATTCAGTCAAACTTTCGGTTTTTCATGATTTTAACATTTCAATGCATTTGATGACAAAAATAATAACAAATTACCTGGCCTTCTCTTCTTAAGAAACTTGGCGTGTTTTAGCTGATTCTCCACCATTCTTGTTTCTACAATAATAAACCACATAGTATACATTGTTCTATCGTTTACTCATTATATACTCATTGACACGAAATTTAATCTGGTCACGTGACCAGAACACTAACAACAGAGCTGGAGTGTCGGGTAAGGAGTTCGTCTACTACTACACCAAACCGTACTTCCGTTTTGTCCCCTACTTTGTCGGTATTTTCGGAGGTTGGGTCTACCACAAGTACAATAAGAAGATGGAGCATATGGCTAATTTAAAACCCGTTAGTTTCGTGTCATGTGGTTATGGCTGAGATGAACTAAAAGCGATTGGTGGATGTTTACATGATTTTTTATTGTATTGTCTATGGTTTGATCATTGATCATAGACTAAGTTATGTCTGTGATTCATAGTAAGCTAATAGTATACCAACATAATCACGTCTATAAAATCCGTTACTAATGCAGCTCGATTGTTTTATGTAGAATGAACTTTGCTCAAAAGCCAAATAAATTGATCTGTCAAATAATTAAATCAAATTTGACTATGATCTGTATGCAAAAAATGAATGCCAGTCAATTAAGCATGTTTATAATTGGCCAATTTCATTTTAAGATAGTAATCATTGAAGGGTGAAAAGTAATTTTAGATGATTTAAGTGCTAGTTCAAATCAAACTTGAAAACTTCATAATTTTTCGTTATTGGCACTTCCAAAAGTTGCGCTTTATTGAAATTCGACTCGAAATTTTGAGGCTAATATTATCGCATTCTTTTTGAAAGTAAGCGCGTCACAAGACAACAAAAATGATAAAAACCAAGAAGTGAACCAATAAGCTCTATAACCAGTGCCATCCCTGACTAATATAAAAAGTTCTTGTTTCATGGTCACGTTTAAAATTTATGGTTTCTAACCGCATGCGATGCCTCTCACACTTATACCAAAATCGAAATTATAATGGCGTTGAGAGGTTTCGTCTTTCGAAACAATGAAACATTGTGATGGAATAAAAACTGCCCAAGTTCCGATAATAAACCTTTGTGTCCTGAACAACCTGTAACCTTATATTCACCTTATCTTCAGGGGCAAATCTAAAAGTCCTCCATTTTCTTACAGCTCCGAAAAAATGCGGCGTTATTAGAAGTTCTAGCGAGACCACCGTGATGGCTTCAGGCCAGTTTTTATTTTGTCATGGTAGAGCTAGAGCATCATCCAACTGTGTAAATATAACCAAGATGATTTTGTTGGTCAGTTTGAGCATAAATGAATGAAGTTTCCTGTAACTAAAAAATCGAATTTTTAACCGAATTTAATAACCTGGCAGTGTGACTTCTCTAATTTCTGGATATAGTGAACGTATGCTATGGCGATCAGCGGTGTGGTCACCTCACTAACGCCTCACTAAAGCTGAGCGGCATGAAGACTCAATGGTTTCATGATGCTTCTCGCGTTTATTATGCCCTGGAACTTCCACTTCGATGTATTGAGTGAGGTTAAGAAAAAAAATTTAAAAAAATTTGGCCCTGTGTGAACAACAAACTATTATCAGTACACACACTTCATTAACTTTTGTTGAATTGAAGTCAGACATTTAAGAAGTTACTTGATTTTTATAACAAGTATGAACTTCATTAACTAGACAAGATTTAGATGGCTAGCTGTGTGTTGTACTCAAAATAAGTTAACTCATATAATACAGGTAACATCTCAGTATTTACTGGAATCTGGGTTAGCTGTAAGACTTTGGCAGATTTGCAGGGTTAGATCTATTTTTTTTATTTCAAAATTCAAATAGTTATACATCATAGTTATACATCATCATAAGTTACTGATTGTAAGATCAAGGCAAAGAAGCTCACTCTCACTATCTGAGTACAAAACTACCTTTGAAGGGTTATTCCTATCTTAAGCGTTACAGAATTCATATCATTAACTACAGAAAAGAGGAAAAAATGCGCGAATTTCACGAGCCCACGTGACACACGTACCATTATCTACTATTAGTAGTGAGCAGGAGCGCGAGCGGTGTGTACGATGTAGTGCCACCTACCTGGGGTTATAAAAGCGACTCTAATAAATACCGTTACTTCAGACAAGCACCACGTTCCTGTATTAGTGTATTGGCAGATTTATTCAGCTCTATACCGATCCCAATGATTCCGTAACAATTTACCTCATATTTTTTAGTCCCCGTGGAAGATTACATATTAAATTGATAAAATGCCTTAAAACTGGCGTCTGTCATGGCAAAGTTGATCAAGAGTACTGTTTGTAATTGTCAAAATACATTGTTATTAAATATCAATTCAGCTATGGCCAAATGCTTTTTAGTGACAATCTGATGTCTGATTATTCATAAGTTGCACGTTCGACATTGAAATGATGAATAATTTCAACTTGTTTTAACTGATCTCACTCAAAAGAATCCCCTGTTCATTAAATATATGAATATTTCTATATATATCAGTATATTTTAATCAGCAATAGTTTATTAGCAATTAGCATATATGCTAATTTTGCTGATAAACTATACAAATTTGTTTTTTCAGTTGACAAAAGTGGTTCTTGGTGTGCAACTGTGGGCTTTAACGTTAGCTGTGGAGTACGGAGTTGTATTTGGTACACACAATGACGCCGGAATAGGTTAATATTAAGTCTTTGTATCACATGACTTTTCGGAGCAAGTCACGTGATTTATAGATCGCTGTGCAAAAAATCAGGATTTATCGTCTTTACCTGGCCTCTCTCTCTTTGGTACTGGTTAAAATAAGCACTTACGTCAGTAGAAACCCTAGTCCACGTCCCTACCTAATTGTATGGTGTATACCTACTATACCTAATTGTATACCTACTATACCTAATTGTACACCTACTATTCCTAATTGTATACCTACTATACCTAATTGTACACCTACTATACCTAATTGTATACCAACTATACCTAATTGTACACCTACTATACCTAATTGTATACCTAATATACCTTTAACCTTATTGTATACTTACTATACCTAATTGTATACATATTATATTTAATTGTATACCTACTATCCCTAATTGTATACCTACTATACCTAATTGTACATATCTACTATACCTAATTGTTCAGCTCCTGTTGTCGAGGCTCAAAGCGTGACAATTCCCTACGCTATTTTCAACAGACTGGGCTGGTCCTTAGCGCTTCTCTCTCAGATCTTCATGTGCCAAGCTGGACTTGGTGGTAAGTTCGTCAGTTTTTAAGACATTCCAGATTGATAGTGTGTTCAGTTTCCAAGTCATTTTTTAATTTAGTTTGTCTGTCGATCTGTCCATCAATTGTCAATTGTCATTCTGTCAGTAACTTTAATACGAAGAATTTAATCCACCTTCACCTGAATCCATAGGTTACAATACAAATGGCTAAACTTTTCAACTTACAAGTTGTGTACTTGATACTTAAACTAGAACCACCAGGTCCTATAAACGCGTTCCTAAGCTGGAAGGGTTGGCTACCTGTCTCTCGTCTTACCTACTCCGTATACCTCCTTCACTACGGTATCGACATTGCCTGGGTTTCACAGATGCGACACATTTATAGCTTCTCTCCGGACTTTCAGTCGGTAAGTGGAATGAATACTCACGTGTCACCCTCAGTCGGTTATTGTCTTGTTGTCACGTGACACCCTTAGTCGGTTATTGTCTTGTTGTCACGTGACACCCCTAGTCGTGTCATGTAGTCACATATAACTTCTTACTTTTCAGGTTGTAATATTCCTGGGTCTGATTGTAGCTGTGAACTTCTGTGGGGTCCTACTCTTCCTCCTTGTGGAACAACCCTCAGCAAACCTGGAGAAGTTACTTCTACCTGGACCTCCTCCACCACGGACAAAGACTCTCCATCATGACGCTGCTGATGGAGAAGGGGGTGTTTGTGGAAACGGGAAACTTCCCATGGGAAATGAAAAAGTTCCTGTGGGAAATGGGAATGTTCCTGTGGGGAATGGGAATGTTCCCGAATTTAGTGAGGAAGTTCCCGAGAAAGATGGCATTTATCCTGGACTAAATCAAAACGAGGATCAACCAGAAGTTAGACGCCGAAGCAATGGCACCGATCCAGAAAAGGGTACTTTGAATTAACGCCAAAGTTTCTATCGGACGTCTTTTTGACTAATATCATCTTTAATGTTGCTCCCGCAGATAAACTTCCGGGCAACAATTGTTATACGATGATGGAAGATTGGAGCGAAAGTATTGATTTGTAGCCAGTGTGCATGCATAGGTTTTGTTTACTGGAATTTACTCCAGTTGATGATAATATTATATGTGTAATTATTGCGTTTGTCTGCAAAGGCAGTATACGTGCTACTTTTACTGTTTGACGGAATCTAAAAGTGGAGGAACTTGCTATTCTCTCATTCTAGAAAATTCTTACGGATTGGCGGCGACAATAATTATTAGAATTTTCTAAGATGCTACCTTGAGGCATGTAAAATCCGTTTTTAAAGGCTGTTTAACAAGATATTTCCTCTTAAACTACAACCATTTTTCTCCACAGCGCAGCATGCATGCTTTCTCCCTGCTGCAATATGTTAAATGTAATCTTTGTAAAACTAGCTGTTTCGGTAACTTTAGATATGATTTGTAGTATTGATCACTCTTGAGCAGCCCCAGAAATAATTTTAAGAATTCTGTGAATATGATATGTAGTTGAGTAGTTTCCATTAGTCGAGTGCATGCTTTGAGCATTCTTTAAATTTAGAGATTCGTGATATTTGTGATGCGTGACATTGATTTTGTACAATACTTTGATACTAATTCTTATAAACGCTCCTTTACATCGTTTCGAATTTTGCCTTCTGATGCCAATTTTAAATACAATATTACTCGTAGCTCAGTTCACAAACTTAGAAGCCAAAAAAATGCCAGCTTAACATCTCATGCGATTAAAAAGTTTTCTAAAATTTTTGGATAGATAATGTCAACAACAGTATGGAATTGTCTTCCATATGATATTAGAACTCGCAATGATTTGAAATTGAAATCTCATCTATTTATCAAAGCATTTGGAACGGCCTAATCAATTTAACATTATTTATTACCTAAATTTTTAAATTTTCAAGTCTCTGTCACAACTATTTACTTATATTTACATGATACCTTTGTAAGCATCGCTTTTGATGGTTGTAGTTAGATCTTTTAGATTTTGAACCCGTTTTGGCTTTAAAGTGATAAATCAAATGTTTACATATTATTATTATTATTATAAGAATATTCAACTCTTGATCATGTTATGCAAGAATCATCAAAGTAATGTCGGTCGCGTGTTATATTTGGTTGCTGGCATATTTTTTTTTTGCAAGCCCGTTATGCGAAAAAAAAGAAAGGAAAATTGGATGATTACACATTTTTACTTCATGATACTATCTCGAACAAATATCTTAACGTTCTTATAAAATTTCAATCTATAGTTTGATTGACGAGAGTCAAACACAAGGAAATGTTTTAAAATTTTATTCCTTATATATAGAACACTTTTATCTGTAATGACGCCTTCGGGCCCTCACTTCGCTATGGAAGTGACTGCGGAAAATGATTCTAGAGGAGCATTCTCCTCAACTTTTTGTCACGCATTTCGAAAGTGTCCTCATGTCGTCTCCCGGAAATAACCCGGGCCGTGTTTTTGCTAGGTAATGATTTTGACAATGAAAAGTTTAAAAGAACTGCTCTTATCACGTATTCTCTTGGAAGCTTTAAAAGTTTCCATCCATCAGACTCATCAATTGGCCATTATGAAAAAATAAAAACACCTATAAAAATGTCTGTCATAAGCAGCTATATAAAATCCCTGACAAATTAGACCCCCGTAGATAACATGACAAGAACAACCACATACGACTTGTCCTACCCGGACCACGCCCCCGGACCTCGTGTCAACTACTACGACTTTCCGTCTCTACAGTGGAGAAACTTTAGAACAATCCGCATGAAACCAGGTGGGTGTGGTTCGTAAGTTCGTTCTGTTGAACAGCGGTAGTCGTGGGGAGGTTTTACAATTTGTGTCACCTCCCCACGAGTACTGACCCCTTCAATATAAATGTTTGGAAAAATGTTTATTGTTCAATTTTAGAACTTACAGGCATGATCAAGTAACTGCTCAAGTTTAAAGTTAATATCAAAACAGTTATTAAAGTGTCTCTCAAACGTGATAGTGATGGTGATGATAAAACGTGATAACTGATAGTCATAGTGATAATAACACTTGATGTGATAGTGACGATAACGCGATTATCACTTTAATCACTATTATCACTATTATCACTATTATCACTATTATCACTATTATCAAGTTATTATCACTAACAAAATCTCAGCTCCACACCGAGTGGTGGAGTTTGACCGACCCCCCCGGTCTGGGCATGGGAAGCATGGTCTCCGATAACTGGTACCGCTTCCATCTGGGCCATCTCACTAAACCTGCCATCTTCAACGAGGGTATGTATAAGTTTGTTTTTATTTTAACAACCAAGACTTTTGTTAAAATTGTTAATACCTTTTCAAGTATTAAGGAATGTTTGATACTTTCTTATCTGATGCACGCAAAGTAATGTATAAACGAATGATAGGACATTTCGGAGAAAAAAATAATTGATTACAACTAATACAAAAAGTTTAGGTGTCTTTTACAATATCATCAAAAAAGCTGAATAATCTACGTTTGAATATGAAGCAATAGAATGAAAAATGCAAAAAGACCAAAAGAACTTTTCCAAAAGGCCTTAAAATTATTGCCATTGACGTCGTCCCTCGTCACCTGTGACGTCATCAAATGAGACATCATCACCAATCAAACTTGTAATCCATGTACTCTGTAACGTTAAGGTGCATTGTGGGTCCTCCGTAGAAGTCCAGAACGAATATGTTCTCGATGTTGAGCTTGTAGAAGGCAAACCCGTGGCTGACGGGCCAGTGTTTTGTAGCTGGGTGTCGGGCAAACATCCCGTACTGCGCCCACTTTATTTCAGTGTCGTCCGCCACTTTCTCCATCTCTCCTGATGTTGTCTTGGTCAGATTTAAAACCATTTCTAGGTAAAGATTTCTGGAATACCGAAGTCTATACGATTTCTGAGATGACAGCAATAAAAATTATTATATTTTTGTGTTTGATCATGTCCATTGAGATTGGCATTAAAAACTTGATGACATGATCTCAGACAAGACAATTGTAATATTGCAACATGACTTGAACCAGATTTACTACCTGACAACACATGACTTGAACCAGATTTTCTATCTAGCAACACGACTTTGGCACATCTAGGATCGTCATTGTCCACGTTGTTGTCCTTACACCAGTGTGTAAACTCGGAGCTATATCCAAACGTAA
This sequence comes from Mnemiopsis leidyi, assembly GCA_000226015.1. Taxonomy (NCBI): domain Eukaryota; kingdom Metazoa; phylum Ctenophora; class Tentaculata; order Lobata; family Bolinopsidae; genus Mnemiopsis; species Mnemiopsis leidyi. The sequence goes on from JH153048.1 coordinate 147,800, forward strand.
CTTTAGGGTTTTTCAGTACGTCTTGAGCTTGTATCTCCAAGGGTGAGGTGTAGATGTACGGAACTCCTGGAAGGTTTTAAAAGATATCATCTTTTTAAAAGATATCTAGGTTTTAAAAGATATCATCTTTTTAAAAGATATCTAGGTTTTTAAAGATATCATCTTAAAAGATATGATCTTGGTTTCAGAGCTAAAACTTTTATAGTTTTTATGTGATACGAGGTCCCGGTTTTTAAAGACGGAAAAGCAGCAACAAAGCAATCAATTGATAGAGATCTGGAACTTTTGAATAAACAGACCAATTATAAACGAAAGGATAGAAAGCTTGACAAACAGACTATAGACAGACAGACAAATAAACAGACAGACAAGTAAAACGGACTAACAAATTCCGGCAGGCAAACAAGTAGAATGACAAATACCGGCAAACAACAGACAGACGGACCAACGGACTGACAAATACCGGCACACAAACAGGTAGACTGACAAAAACCGCGGCAGACAAACAAGTGAACTGACAAATACCAGCAGACAACAGACAGACAGACAAACGGACCGACAAGTACCGGCAGACAAAGTCTCGCTGTACAGTCCATCTGCCACATCCTTGTTCTGTCCAAAGGGGTAGCCATCCAGGAAAGAAGATTGAGTAGACAAGATACTGACGTTGGAGAACTTTACAATCCACCGAGCAGTGCCGACCAGGTCGGTGTGGTCAGGAGGAGGTATAGGTTCAGTGTTGGAGAGGGATAGGAGGAAGAGGAGGAAGGTGAGCTGAAGGGTACACTTCATGTTCACTAAAATAAGTAGAGGGAGTTAGGGGTACACTTCATGTTTTCTAGATTAAGTGGAGGGAGTAAGGTGTACACTTCATGTTCCTTAGATTAAGTGGAGGAGTTGGGGTTTCGGTATTTGGAGAGAGTAGGGAATGTTTTTTTCTGCGCTATCAAACATTAAGTTTAGTTTATTTTGTAAAAATCAAACTTTAAGTTTACTCTTTAGCTTATCCTTGATTGTTATACACTTTATCATTCTTCATCATTTTGGTTAATAACTATCATGGTAGTACCCATCATGGTAGTACCCATCATGGTAGTACCCATCAACTTGAAGAATTGATAATTAATGACGAAAAGTATATATAAAAATTCACATGACTACACACCGAACAAGTAGGACAAGACTGTGTCATAAAGGTTGATTCCAATTAAGTCGCTTGAAAACCGCATGACAGTTCTAGCTCTAAACACGTTACTGCTCGAAACCAGGTGACATCTACAAAACATGTGGAAGCTTAACACCACGTGACATATCAAAAACACCCGACATATCAAAAACACGTGGTAAGGCAAGAAAACTAAAATATGAGAGGTCTCAAGAAACATGACGTTTTACTTTCCAGTACAGCTGTACGTGATTAATCTGATGTGACATTCCAGAGACCTGACCTCAGCCGTGCTTCCTTTCCTAGTATCTCGTCTTATCTGCAATTCTGCTTCTCACGTGAATACTTGGTCGGGATTTATTGTTTCCCCCTTTTTTCTTATCTGCTTGCCGTCATGGGGTTACTCCGTCAGGCTCAGGTTACAGAAGTAACAGGTAGTTTCAGTTAACCTAATATCCTAATGTCAGGTTTGCGTGTAGAGACAGTGTGACTTCATGTCGCAACAAAATTTAAAATCGCATTTCAAAGAAACCGGTGGGTTTTTAGTGAACATTTTTCGGATTTAGAAGCGAATTTGGAGTGACCCACCATAAAAGAGCAAAAGAAATTGGAGTAGTTTAAGCAGCTAGCCGTGTTAAAAAGGAAAGAACTCTATCTGATAATTATCGATATCTTTAAGAGATTGCAATTTGCATTACAATGAGGCGGGATGAGATGACGTCATTATTTCTGACGGGCTGATTTGTCAAAGTAGCTTGCTAATAGGTTAGGCGTATACGCATAGTTTCCAGTTTCCTTAATTGGATGGTTAAGATAAAGTTAGTTTCTCAATTTGAAACAACCATTTTGACACATAGACGATACTGCAAAAAGTCAACGAATAAAATCCGGCTGTAATTCTGTAATTCTGTAGTTACAGTTATCCCACAAATACCTTGGTATCATAACCTAAAATATACAGACGAGGAAACAAATGATCTTGGTACTCATTGAAAGTTTTCATGATATTTTCACGGAGAACAGGGTTTTTATATCACGTTGTATGTAAATTTTCATAGGTCTGACGCTGTCACAATTTGAGACACTTCCCCAGAAACAACACACCATACAATGCCTTTTAGAACTTGACAGCTCAGTTATTACTCTATTTAGATAGTTCAGTACTTAAATCTGGGGAGTAGGTAACCAAGGGTAGCTAACAGCTGATACAAGAGTGTTAAAAGGTCGAAAGTGTGTATTATAAAAGTACTTAAGTGCTTAGTAAATGTTAAAGTATAAACCAACTTTACCAATATCATGTCTGCAGGAAGTGAGATAGTACCAGCTCCCAAGAAAGGAGATCTTATCGACCGAGATGATATCGGGGATATTGTGAAGAGTAAAACTCTTGTATCTACTAACAAGTCTTTCTACAAAAACCTGCCTATGGTAACTGCTGTACTGCTTCTGCCTGTGTTGGCTTTTCTTGATACTTTGATAGTTTGATAGTCAACTTTGACGATTTTCAGTTGGCACATTAGTTTTTGGTTTCACTCTGAATACAATGAGTGTTGAAAATACAATACAATACAATACAATACAATACAATACAATACAATACAATACAATACAATACAATACAATACAATACAATACAATACAATACATTATACAATACAATACAATACAATACAATACAATACAATACAATACAATACAATACAATACAATACAATACATTATACAATACAATACAATACAACCCAGGTCAAGACAGTTCCGCCCAACATGGAAGGTGTAAAACGCCCACTAGACCAAGTTTTCGTCCAGGATCGGCCCGGAGATTTGCCCGCACTTTCTAGAGTTCCTCGCTGCACACGGTTTGTTCATTTTTCGTCGTTTTACAGTTAAGTTTTGTACAAGTTGTGAAGCGAACCAAGCAGATGCATCTTGATTTCAGCTGAATTTAGAATCAAGACAGCTACCCCACAACATTTTTTCAGATATTTGGCCCCCGCGACCCTAACCTAAACCCTAACCCTACGTTTAACAGCACGTATCTGTGCCAAAATTCTTTTTTTGATTTTACAGACATATTTCTGGATTTGTAGTTTGGTTGCGCGTCTGGTTTCTCTGAAAGGCGCGTAAACTATAGATATGAACAAATATCATACAGAAACAGTGACTGTGACATAAAGTTTATTTATGCGCGCGCGGTAGGCATTGTGCGTACGGTACGGAGTGTACAGCCGTACGAACTTCACGAACGTACCTCTCTAAATTACTAGATTTATGATATATGTCCGTGTCCGGTGTCAGAATAAATTTGAGCTTGGCAAATGCCTGTCTAACATACGTCTCCAACAGTCCAACGTCCTCTGCGCCGGCTTGGCGGCTTTTCCATCCATTTTTCTATTATATTTTACTGGTGGGCCCATGTTTGTACAGGAGTGCTCCGGCACTCAACACCTGTGTTTTGGTGACTCACAAATCATTTGATTACATACATCTCTTACGTACGTTGTGGTACGTTGTGGAGAGTTTGGCAGTTCATGCACGGGACAACTGCTGCTGCATCGTGTGCGTCCTCCCCTCTTACTCTTAGGCGTCCGAGAGCAAGACTTTTTATTTAATTTTCATTGTGTAAATTTGTATGTAATTGATTTAGTTCAATAAAATAATTTCAATAAGAAAATCCGAATCTGAAATCTCCGATCGATGGTATCGTTATTTTCTTTTTTATTCCAGAATAAAGGGATTTTCCTTTTGCCCAGTCTCTTTCTTCTTTCAGTCCTGATCATGTTATCTATATTTCACATCATAGGCCTTTCACCACACTTAATCTTCACCTTCTTACCGATTGGTCTTTATTTAGGTCCAGAATTAAAACTTTGACTTTTGAGCTGGTATAAGTTACAACTGATTTCAGTAGAGTGCTATAACAAAGTATATACAACAAATGTACATTAATAGAATTGAGATAATCGTCAGTTATAATAGGCGTGATAGAGCAGCGAACTCTACAATGGAACGATGGGATGAAATTGAAATGAGTTGGAAATTTGAATTTAAACTACATTTTTACTAAAAATAATGAATCAATTCAAAGCACCACTGGTCACATTAAATAATGACATCTGAAAAAGAAATAAACTGCTTTCTATTAACAAGATTGATAACTCAAATTTAAAAAACTTTTTTTTGAAAGTTTTAAATTAATGTTGTCACAAAATGTTCGTTGAGGGTATAAGAGTATCAGGAGGTTGAGGGTACATCAAAACGCATGATTCGAGTTTCAATATGCATTTGAAAACTAAATCGATATTGGTCTATGCTATTGTATTTGAAAAGTAATTTAACAGATCGTTTAAATTGCCAATAAATTTTGTCACAGTATCATCAAATAATAGTTAGGCATTATCAATTGATCACACTTTTAATGAGTTAAAATCCTGTCATTCTAATGATTAAGTAGCTTTATAGGAAGAGCAGCTTAGCGTTTTTTCGAAGGTATGATAGTCTATAAGCTTCCTCGAGTTCCAGTTGTCTCACCGTCTTCTCCCCTAGGTTAACTCTGAAATATGAATCGCTGATCGCATTGTATTAACTCATGTAATAAGTTCGGCCTCATTTATTTATTTGTGTTGTTTTGCGGTAGAAAAAGAATGAGACTGGTTTACTGGTTTAGCTTGGCAAGCTCTATTACAGTGTGTATTGAAGTAAGAATGCCCAGAATGGACGTCAGATTTCATGGGATGTTTGACGTCACTTGATCTATAAATTGATTCGTTGACAGTCGGATCTGATTTATATTCGGTCATTGGTTAATGGTTAATCGCTGTCTTAAATCGGGATCGCCTTTATTTTGCATTACTTTGGGGAATAGCTATAAAAGTTTCTAAGTTTCCAGTAAAACAAGTAAAAACCTCTAATCTCTCTGATCCCCACATAAAACGTTGCTGCTGTTGATACCCTCCTCCTCGTGGGGATTCTCTCCAAATCTCTTGTCTTTAAGAGAACAAACTAAACTGGCAGGAATATGGGATACCGCTACACAATTCTCCTCCGCTCCACAAATCTGAAAATTACCATGTCACGTGTTAGTTCTGAGCTGCACGTGACCCAAATTGTCGGCCAGGATAATGCCATATGGTAATCGTATATTCATTGTGCCACAGCAAATAGCTAAATAGGCCCAGGTTATATAGGCCCAAATTATGCAACTTCTTTTGATTTCTTGTATTAATTCCAATCAGATGTTTTCATTTCTAATAGTTAACATCAATGTAAAAATTACCTCTAAACAATCTTGTATCGTTTTAACATCCAAAATAGCTTTAATCTCGGCACCCTCGTAATTGTAGTCTTCTCTAACACACCCACAATCCCTAAGATAACAATCCTGAATATCGTAATCTTCTCCCTCACAGTCTTGTCCACCGTTGGAAGGGGCGGGGTTGTCGCAGGTCCTGTTTCTTGTCTGAATTCCACCTCCACATTCCACAGAGCAGTTTGACCAGGCTCCAAACTCGCTCCACTCTCCATCAACTGATGTTAAGTATTTAGTAAGTTTAGACGATTTTGCCCAATAATTTCAATAAATTCGCTTTATTGAAGATATAAGAAGTTTTTACTGTATTTTTCACGCTAACCGATTTGGCCTTGGATTGTAAACTCATCAAGCATTTTAATTTCTTGTTTCCCACAAACATGGTATGACAATTATTGGATATTAAGGAAATTCCAAATTTATGCGGCGGGAACATTTCATAAATAGCATCGAAAATTAACCCTCACCTGGACAATCTACTTCATCTGAACCGTCTGCACAGTCATTATCCCCGTCACAAATTGAGCTATTGAATATGCAGGGCCCATCTTGGCACTGGTAGTCACATCTCTTTTTTAAGATTTGATTTTGCAGCTCTTCGGTTCCTGTTGAATTGCTTGTTCCTTCAGTTGGTAATCCCTCAGTTGAATTGGTGGGCACCTCGACGTCTGATCCTTCGCTAGTTGGCCCCTCTGTTGTTGGTTCTTCGGTTGTTGGTCCTTGTGTTGTTGATCCCTCCGTTGTTGGCTCTTCGGTCGTTGGTCCCTCTGTTGTTGGTTCCTCGTTTGTTGGTCCCTCGGTTGTTGGTCCCTCTGTTGTTGGTCCCTCGGTTGTTGATCCCTCTATTGTTGGTCCCTCGGTCGTTGATCCATCTGTTGTTGGTACCTCGGTTGTTGATCCCTCTATTGTTGGTCCCTCGGTTGTTGGTCCCCGAGTAGTTGGTCCTTCAGTTGTTGGTCCCTCGGTTGTTGGTACCTCCGCTGAATTGAAAGATTCTTTTCCTGTTGGCCCTTCTGATGCTTCGGTGGAATTTGTCGGTACCACAACAGTGGGTGCTTCTGTTGAATTCAATGATCCTTTGTTAAATTGAGTCTCTGTTGGTGGTGCGACAGTTGGTGCTGCGACAGTTGGTCCTTCTGTAGAATTCGTTGCTCCTTTACTACTTGGTCCCTCAGTAATACTTGGAGGTGCTTTGCTTTTTGATCCTTCGTCTGTGGGTCCTCCCACGGTGCCCTCAGTTGAATTCGTGGAACCCTCGCTTTGAGGTCCCTTGGTTGACTCGTTTTTCGGTGCTTCAGTTGGCCCTGCAGTCGAATTAGCTTTTCCCATGGTGGTTGGGGCCACTGATGAATTGTCATTTTTTCCTTTTGGTGCTTTGGTGGGTTCTTGTTCTGGTTCAGGTTCTGCGGATAGGATTAATTTAGGTAGTGAAGCGACCCGATCAGCCCAGAATATGGCAGCATTCTGGCCCGGGAGGCTACATATATCAATCGGGATCCTTAGCAGAACGTCAAGCACGCTCACTGACTTACCCCACGACAGACTATTTACCGCTTATGTATGTTTTATTCCATACCACTAAAATAAAGTTTACTATTATACCTTGGCCGGGGCAGGGCTCAGTGTTACAAGCCGACACCTCCGTATCGTCCCCAATACAGTCCTTCCCGCCAAACCTCGGTGTTGGATTATCACATGTCCTCTTCCTGGTCTTGAAGCCGCCCCCACAGTCCGTGCTACAGAAGCCCCAGTCCCCGTACTCACTCCACCCCCCGTCACGTGGTGTGGCTGTGAACAAAGGGTCTGTGATCTGGTGTGACGTCGGTGTCACGTCACACCATTTAGGCAGCTGTGAGTTTTTACTCAAATTTAAGAAATTTTAAACAAATTTACTTCGACATAATCGATTGATTTGATCTTTCGGTAACCTAAAAACCCGAATTATACTTAAGTTCAGCCTTTTTGGTAAGTGTGAGATTTTTTAACCCTATTAACGTCCACTGAATGCATTTTATCAAGGGGTCGAACCTAGATGGCATTTGAGGAAGACGTCTTCTGCGTGTTCGCAGTTGTGTTGACGAGAATACTCGCACGTAGCCCAGGATGTCCCGTTGCAAGCAATATCGTCAAGCTTTATTTTTAGCTTCCTTTGCAGTTCCGGGTAAATCGTTCCTAGATACAGGTATTGTTAGTTCTACATTAGGAGCAAAAGAAACTCGGCCCCTCGCGGTCGCCAAACATGGAGGTTTCTGAAGTATATGACAAAAATTGCACTAATGTGAAATATAACACTATCATATAGGCCACGTCATACTTGAGAACTAACAAATGTTAGTTCTGAGAAAAAGAACAAAATGCCAAACAAACATACAAAGTACAAACAACAAACAAACAAACAAACAAATTAAGAAACAAACTAACAAACAAACAAAATAAGAAAACGAACAAACAAACAACCAAACCGTTCCTCCAGGACGTGGCAGCATGATGTCCCATCTTTCTGCAGATAAGATTTGCCGTCTGGTTCGTCCAACCATCGTTACAGACAGTTCCACCCTCGAACAAGAGAAGACCCTCCGAGTCGTCCGTTATTACGTTCTCATTGGGGTCGACTAACACGAACTCTGTTGTTGCTATTTTTAGAAACGTGCATCCAAGTTAGGCTTATTCGAAATTTTACATAGGCATAATAAAGGTCTCGCAAATCATGGATTCTGTTTCATATGTTGTATCCTTTTTTCGTGGTTCTCACTGGCTCGAAGAGTCCTGACGCAGAGCAGCTTTAATTTTTGCCAGCTACTGATATCTCAAATATAGTATATATAATAGTATATATAAGTTATCTCCACTAACCAAAACAATCGAAAGTGTTACAAGCCCTAGTTTGTGTCGCCTCTCCTAGACAGTCTGCTCCGCCACCTTGGGGTACGGGGTTGGTGCAGGTTCTGGAGCGGCTCTGTTTGCCGCCCCCGCACTCCGCCGTGCACATGGACCACTTGCTGAAGTCCGACCAGCCTCCTGCTCGCTTTTCCACTGCGAGGGTGGGCTTTTGAAGTTATAGCTATGAAACCAGATACTGATTGGTGAATTGATAAGCAACTAAGCCTGTAGATGAGTAAGTTGGTGATCCAGTTAATGAACGTCGAGATAAGTGAGCAGATACGTGAGCAAATGAAAGAGAAGGTGATTGAGATATAAGTGAGTAGATAAGTTTGAAGATAAGTGAGCAAATAGTGAGCAGATAAGTGAGCAAATAGTAAGCAGATAAGTGAGCAAATAGTGAGCAAATAGTGAGCAGATAAGTGAGCAAATAGTGAGCAAGAAGAGTTGACAAACCCGCAATGCAGGTAAGCAGGACATCCTCCTTGTGTACACAGTTGGTGGACCTGGTGTAGTTACAGGAACTCCACTGGTTGTTCTTGCACTCCACGTCGTCCAGTTTGATGTTTCTGGCGTACTGCATCTCCCCGAACACCAGACCACTTCTCCAGCTCAGGGCTTTAGGGAAGCTTAGCTCTGAGGGGATTAGATGTAAATATCTTGAAATTGTTGAGAAGTTTAGCTCAGGGCTTTAGGCAAGCCTAGCTCTGAGGGGATTAGATGTAAAAATCTTGAAATTGTTGAGAAGTTTAGCTCAGGGCTTTAGGGAAGCCTAGCTCTGAGGGGATTAGATGTAAATATCTTGAAATTGTTGAGAAGTTTAGATCAAGTGAGCAAGAAGCCTTGGTCGTTAGATTTAGAAATGTTTCGCTGGACCGCAGAATTGTGAGATCAATTGAGTCTGAGACAGCTTAGTAACTTTTACCTTTACAGATGGCGTTGGCGCTGTGATTGTTAAACTTATCATCACATACAGTCCCCTCTTCGTACAGCAACAAACCTTCTTTACTTCCAATTTTTATTGTTTCTCCAAACTCATCGGCTAGCCTGAATTCTGGAATAATTTTATTGTTCAATTCTGGAATAATTTTATTGTTCATGATCATTTATGATTCATGAAATTGACTGAAAGGAGCGGAGAGTTGAATCTGTTATCATAAATGGCAGCTCATTTAGTTTCCCATTTCGGGACGACATGACATAATATATGCTTTTATCATGATGATTATCTAACATTCTAACATCATTCTAACATGTACATCATTAAACTCCTAAACGATAACGAATATTCGGTACCTTTGCAATTGAAGGTATTGCACTCCCCCACTTCAGTGACGTTTCCCTCGCAGTTCGCTCCACCGTACCGAGGTGTTGGGTTGGTGCAGGTCCTATCCCGGGAATGTGTCCCGCCGCCACACTTGGCGCTGCACGTCGTCCACTTCCCGTAGTCACTCCATCCCCCGTCCCTGGGCAGTGCTGGGGGAAAGACGATTAAGTGGTTTATTTGTGTATTGTATGGTTACATCGGTTTTAAATACTGATTTTTACATTGACCTAGTTGCAATGTTTAGTTAGGCTCAACAGAGCTATCGAAAACGTCAGTTTACCATAATATATATAACTTTCCATCAAGAATTAACTATTTTAACAAATTTGTTTGACTTAGAGCTTGACATACCATTACCAAGTTTGACTTGAACATACCAAGTTTGACTTGAACATACCAAGTTTGACTTGAACATACCAAGTTTGACTTGAACATACCAAGTTTGAATTGAACATACCAAGTTTGAATTGAACAAACCAAGTTTAAATTGAACATACCAAGTTCACAGGCGATGATGACGTCATTATCGTGAGTACATTCGGTGTTTCTCTCCGCAGTGCAGGTCGTCCAGTCGTCGTTTTTGCAATGGACGTCCGCTAATTTTATTTGCCGTTGTCGTTGGACGTCCTCGTATAGGATGCCTTGTCGGAACGATATGGCAGTGTGGTGTCCCATTTCTCTGAAAAAGTAGCGACTTTTGGATCTACGAAATTCCTTATATATAACGGTACTACCTGAACGATGAACTTAAGTTTTTCGTCTCTCGTAAGCAGTATAAGAAATTATTCTTCTTCCATAAGATTTTCTATGAATACCTGTCCGTTTTCCAGGGAACCTCAAGTCTTTGAATATCTCATCTAGATAATGAACCCATGTACCATTGTACCTCCTCAATTATACCTCGAGTAGTCAGCCTGCTCATCTTAATAGCAGCCGCTATCCTAGAAACTACCTATCACGGTCTTTCTTCTATTGAACACATACCCTCATGAACAATTTACCGCTCAACCCAAAACAACACGATTCTCCTTCCGCATTTAAATCCTCCTTAACAAAATACCTTTGGGAATCAGTCTGTTATCAGCATCGGTGTAACCTTAACAATAGTTAACTCAACACATTAGTCATTCAGACAGTTATTCACATATTTCACCCTCACCTTCCATAACACTCGAATTAATCAACCAAAATATTTGTATAAAATCGATGTTATACTACAATCAAAAATATTTCATTAAAGTTCTTTGATAATAGAACCATAAAGTTTTACTTGTTCTAAACCCTATCATCAAATTTGAAATTTTACGCCCTGTTCCATACAATTAAAAACATCAATTTTCTGATTCATCCAATGATTGATTTTTGCGATAATTCTAGATTTGGATTGCCCATAAAGTATATTCAAATCCACATTGAATATTTGAATTCTTAATCAACTCTAACAAAGGATGGTATACTTTTGCTGATGCGAATGCTAATTCTACGCCGTATCCCCTACAATGAATAACATCAGTATTCAGTTCATATAAAGATATAATGATAATTTTTTGCGATTATTCTATAATTGGAAAAGTAGATTCAAGTCTTTATCTTTAATCTACTCTATGAAAGGATAGTAAACTTTTGCTGATGCGAATGCTAATGCCCCTACATTCCTACAACATATATTATTAAACGTAAGTTTAATGCTTCAATTAATGATATGTTTACGATAACACTATATTGCCTAAGAAGTAGATTTTGCCTGTGGGGATTGAATTATTGAATTGTTTATTTACTCCAATGGGCAGTTCATATTTTAGGTTGATACACGTTGGTACGACGATGATCATCATAATACTTATATCGAGTTCGATGATATCAAGTTCTTTAGTTCAATATTCAAATCAAGGTTGACAACATTGTGCAATACTATTCATGATGACATTATAGCATGCGCTACTGACCGA